>MDKF010459651.1:0-53705 GCA_026770625.1 Nicotiana glauca
ATAAATGCGAGGATAATCATGGATTTATATAGTAGTTCTAATTCGCGAAGCCAGAAAATAGGTAAACACCTTCAATAATTAATCAAGGGCTTCCAAGGTTTATTTTTTATTATCTTATCAATTTATCTCAAGCCACGAAGGGCAAATTTCACATTTGAAATTCCAAACGACAAATAACATGCGCAAATCACACCGAGGCGACGTCCCGATCTAACAGGAATGTAAATTGTGCACTGCCGAGGGTCGAGCGGCCCGAACAAATAGATGCATCTATTTAATCTGCCAAGGTGTTCGGACCGTTTCATAAATAAGCACATACCCTGTTCGCAAATCATGCATGCGACGCAGGTACACATAAAATACATGCTCAAGTAGCCAATTAAGAATCTATCGGGCCTATTTATCCAAATAAGACAATTTCTCTTTTTAACAATTCAGGAAAAAATGATGTTTAATTTCTTTTTAAGTTCATTTACTAATCAAGGTGATTTAAACAATTCAAGCTATCAGGGGGTTCATAAATAATCCAAGAACAACATGCTCATAGGTCCTAACTACCCGGACAATAGCATAATAGCAGCTACACACGGACTCTCGTTACCTCGTGCGTACGTAGCCCCCACATATAGGAGCACATAATCAATTATTTTACCTATGGGGTAAATTCCCCCTGACAAGATTAGAAAGGAGACTCACCTCGCTCCGAAGACTCATAACCGGTATTCCACGCCCTTCCGAAGACTCCACTTGATGCACCACGCTCCAAAACTAGCCAATGGTCACGCAAATCTATTAATATATGCTCAGTTATTAATTACAATCTAATTTATAGCAATTCCCAACTCCGATCGAAAAGTTGACGAAAACGCCCTCAGGGCCACGTGCCCGGAATCCGAAATTTTTCAAAGATAAAGATTATACATGAACTCACTAACTCAAATATATGATTATCTCCTAATTCCACACTCAAAATCGTGGCTAAATTTCAAGAATATAATTTTCTAGGTTTTCTACCAAAACCTCAATTTTTATACAAATTTTCATGCCCAAATCCTTACAAAATTGATTTATTTAACTCATAATAGGTGGGATTAGCTTGCTTATCATTGATGAATGAAATCCCCTCTTGAATCCTCAAAGAATCGCCCCCAAGCCAAGAAAAATATGAGAGAAATGGCCGATCCCCGACTTTAAAAACAACCTTCTGCCTCCAGGTCTTTTCGCTTCTGCGGAAAAATTTCCGCTTCCGCGGTCCCGATTTTGCGAAAAATATTTTCCTTCTACGGTCCCTGGGCTCCAGCCCATTTTCTCTTCTGTGGACGTCCAACCGCTTCGGCGGTTCCGCTTTTGCGGAAACCAGCCGCTTCTGCGGCTTCTACTGGGCCTCTCATTTTCGCTTCTGCGGATCCTTGACCGCATCTGCAGTCTCCAAGCCTCAACCATAAACCGCTCCTGCGTCTCCCTTTTTGCTTCTGCGAGGCCGCTTGTGCGGTCTTGTTTCCGCACAAGCGGAAATACCAGCAACTAGCAATCCCCAACTTTTCTCAAAATCTATTTTTTGATCCGTTAACTTCCCGAAATCCACCCGAGGCCCCCGGAACCTCAGCCAAAACTAACAACCAATCCCAAAACACATTACGAACTTTCTCGAGGCTTCAAATCATATCAAACAATGCTAAAACCATGAATTACGCCCAGATTCAAGCTTTATGAACTTTGAACTTTCCAACTTCTATTTCCGATGTTTAAACCTATCAAATCACGTCCGATTTACCTCAAATTTTGCACACAAATCATATTTGACATTATGGACCCACTCCAACTTTTAGAATTGGATTCCGACACTTCCGGTTAAATTTCTCAAAAACCTTCAAATTTCTATCCTTAGCCAAATGGCTTCAAAATGACCTACGGACCTCCGAATTCACTTCCGATCGCGCTCCCAACTCCAGAATCACCATACGGAGCTACTCCCAGTCTCGAAATCCCAAACGGACATTGATAACACTAAAATGCTCTTCAATCCAAACTTATGAAATTTCTTCCAAAATGGCAACTTCCACAATAGGCGCCAAAATGCTTCCGGATCATCCAAAATCCGACCCGGGCATTCGCCCAAGTACGAAATTATCATACGAACCTGCTGGAACCTTTGGATCCTGATTCTGAGGTCGTTGACTCAAAATTCCAATCCTAGTTCATTCTTTCAACTTTAAACTTCCAAAGTAAGAATTCTCATTCTAAATCAACTCTGGACTTCCCAAAATTCAATTCCGACCACACACAAAAGTTATAATACCTGAAAATGAAGTTGTTCATGGCCTCCGACTGCTGAACAGAGTGTTGGTACTCAAGACGACCGGTAGGGTCGTTAATATTTTTTATTTTTATAAGATTTTTATTTATTTTAAATTTGAGGTGTTTAACCATGCTTTTAGGAGAATAAAGTATTTTGAAGGAGAGGTAGAAGCTTCAAAAGCTGAAAAAATAGTTTTTCCCCAAAACTAGAAGTGACTTTTAATTTTACCCTTGGTAAATGTACCTTTAGCAAAAATATTTGCGAAAAAGGGCTAGATATACCCATGTACTATCGGAAATTAGTTATTAGTATCCCCGGTAATAGTATTCTATACTACGTACCCTTGTCGTTACCCATTTTATTACCGGAAAAGGGTCAAACCTGCCCCTAACGTATCAACTCCAGTCTAAAAATGCCATCCGTTAATCTATTTTGCAAATAAAGACCCTATCGTTAAAAATCTGGTATACTTGTGCCCTTAATTCTAAAAGATGAGTTGCAATATATTTAAACATATTAATAATTTCACGTGGCCATATCTGATTGGTTATTCAATAAACCATGCCCAAAACCTGATTTTTACCCACCCATAACCCAAATGTACCGACCCGGCCCAGCAACCCATGTTTTACCCCCCCAAATCACACGACCTTAGGTCATTTTCACCCACTTCATCTCTAAAATTTCAGCAGCTTCTCTCCTTTCTTTTAACTTCTTTGATAAATTGGAGTTCATTTATTTTTAAGCTTCAAATGACAGAATCTTCTTTTAATTCTTCTCGTGATATAAGTGATGCTCATGTTTGATATTGTGGACTGGTAGCCAATCAATTTACTGCTACGACACATATGAATGGTGGTCGTAGATTTTATAAATGTCCTCGTCACGAGAGTAATGGCTGTCGTTATTGAAAATGGCGCGATGAAGAACTTCCACCTCATGTATCAATGTTTATCCACAAGTAAAAAAATACAGTGGATGATCTTCGCCAAGAAAGGAATAAGTTTAGGAAGATGGTCGATGATATGGTTGGTAGTAAAGCTGAAAATATTAATATTGTATCTGCATTGGAGGAGAAAGTTTCAAATTTGGAGTTAAAATTGAAGCAATGGAAAAAGTTTATAATATGTTCATGGGTTGTTTTTGTTATATTTGTGGCTTACAAAATGATGTAGAGAAGTTGTATTTTGGTTAGTAGTGTCCAACTCTAGAATCTATAGGAAATCGTTGGTCCTTCTACCAGTTCTATATCTGTTGAATTATGTAGAGAAGTTATGGCTTACCAAATTGCAGTTTGCAGATTGTTGGCATAGTTGTTTAATGAATGGAATTTGCTGCTTTTAGTTAGGTTAAATTTTCAGTTGTCTTTGTTGTTTAATGAATGGAAATTGCAGTTTCCTTTTATGTATTTCCGTTTTGAATGAATTTCTAGTTTTCATTTCGCTTTTCATTGGTATGTTATGGTCATTGAACTAAAGTACCGCCACAACTACCAACAGTATGTTATGCATATTCGATAATTAGTAATCATCAATAGATAATCAATAGGTTAGATCAGCAATAGGTTAAACGGAAAAGCTACCAACAACTACCAATAGATAACAAGGCATAGTTATATATAGCCAACAAAATACTTAACAATAAAACTTCCACAACTAATTCTAACAAAATACTTAACAATACAACTTTCACCCTAATAACAAGGTAAAGATATATATAGCCAATAAAATACTTAACAATACAACCTTCATCCTAATATAAGCCCAACAAATTTTTTTTTGGGTGAATCAATACAACTTCCACAATTGATTCACCACAAAAACAATACATAATTAGTTATGAATCAGTCATCACAAAAATATAGTTTCGTTTTCTAAGTTAAAATTTGTCATTCAAACACAACTGAAGTCCCTAGAGCTTTCTTGATCTCCTTAGCCTTCAATTTACCAACTTTTTTCTCCTTTTCTGCCAATAGTTGTCTTGATGTCATTGTTGCTTTGCCTTTTCAAGTGACTTTCCTTGGTGAATATGGCAAGTTTGCAGGGAGATTGGCACCAGATTCATCACCCTTGAATGCAATCTTCGTTGTACCAGTTGGCATTTGCCTTAACATTTTATTTTGAAGCCTAGTCTTAGCTTCAGATATCACCTTAGGTCTTAAAATTGGTTGTTCAGCATCATCTTCAGAGATTGCATACCCATCTTCACAGTCATAGTCACCATCCAGAACAACTGATAGTGCTAGTTCTGCTATTGCTGGTGCAGTTATTGCTGTTGCCATAGCTGTTGGTCGTGCTGTTATTGGTGCAGCTGTTGTTGTTGGCTTTGTTGCTGGTTCTGCAGCTATTTCACTTTGAGTATGGGCTACTATCATTGGCCTCATATTGATGGCATTTAACCTATTGATTATCTATTGTTGATTACTAATTATCAAATATGCATAACATACTGTTGGTAGCTGTGGCAGTACTTTAGTTCAATGACCATAGCATACCAATGAAAAGCGAAATGAAAACTAGAAATTTATTTAAAACGGAAATACATAAAAGCAAACTGCAATTTTCATTCATTAAACAACAAAGACAACTGCAAATTTAACCTAACTAAAAGCAGCAAATTCCATTCATTAAACAACTATGCCAACAATCTGCAAACTGCAATTTGGTAAGCCATAACTTCTGTATATAATTCAATAGATATAGAACTGGTAGAAGGACCCAACAGTTTCCTATGGATTCTAGAGTTGGACACTACTAACCAAAACACAACTTCTCTATATCATTTTGTAAGCCACAAATATAACAAAAATAGCCCATGACCATATTATAAACCTTTTTCATTGCTTCAATTTCAACTCCAAATTTAAAACTTTCTCCTCCAATGTAGATATATTATTCAAATTTTCAGCTTTACTACCCACCATATCATCAACCATCTTCCTAAACTTATTCCTTTCTTGGCAAAGATTATCCACTATAATTTTTTGCTTGTGGATAAACATTGATACATGAGGTAGAAGTTCTTCATCGTGCCATTCTCAATAATGACAGCCATTACTCTCGTAATGAGGACATTTATAGAATCTACGACCACCATTCATAGGTGTCGTAGCAGTAAATTGATTGGCTACCTGTCCGCAATAACAAACACGAGCATCACCTACATCACGAGAAGAATTAGAAGAAGATTCTGCCATTTGAAGCTTAAAAATAAACGAACTCCAATTTATTAAAGAAGTTAAAAAAGAGGAGAGAAGCTGCTGAAATTTTGGAGATGAAGTGGGTGAAAATGACTTAAGGTCGTGTGATTTGGGGGGTGGGGTAAAACATGGTTTGCTGGGTCGGGTCAGTACATTTAGGTTATGGGCGGGTAAAAATCAGGTTTGGGGCGTGGAATTATTAATATGTTTAAATATATTGCAACTCATCCGTTAGAATTAAGGGCACAAGTATGCCAGATTTTTAACGGTAGGGTCATTATTTGCAAAATAGGTTATGGAGGTCATTTTTAGACTGGGGTTGATACGTTAGGGGTAGGTCTGACCCTTTTCCGTTTTATTATTTATACTCCCGCATCTAACAGACTTTTTCTAAGATACGTGGCACGATTTCAAATAGCCTAACCATTTACCCTTTTACCCTACCCGTCAAGCCAGACCCGATAGTCCCATGTTCACCCCTAAAGAGACATCTTGTTTTTCATAGTACAGGGGCAATTATAGCAAAATAACCCTACGTGGTGTTAGCCTAATATTTAGCTATTCTTATTTCTATGATACATTTCTAATATAAAGAGACTTTTGGGATGGATTTCTAATAAAAAGTTAAAGTACTTTTTAACTTTATTTCATGTCTTACTTATATAAAAATCAAAACTTATTTATAGTATTCATAATAAATATCTAGTTAAATAATATATTAATTATTAAGTAAATATTTTCATGTCCTTCTGCATAATTTGACACTAAAAAGTACTCCCTCTGGTCCAAAATAAGTAATTTTTTGGCTTTTTTTTATGGTCCAAAGTAAGTAATTTTTTTCAGATTTCAAGAATGAACTAATTATTTTTTTCTACATTACCCTTGGAGTAAATAGTGTTGAAGTATGTGTTAGGAGTATTTATGTCATGATCCGGGTTTTCTACTCTCGGGAGTCGTGATGGCGCTTACTCGTAAAAGCTAGGCGTGGTAAGGTGATAACCAGTCCATCCCTAATATAATATCGAAGTCAACCATGTCTAAAAGCAACAAATCTACACGGGTCTCAAGACCCCCAATCACCACAATACAAGAACGATGGACTATCACCCACCGGTGTAGACACATAAACAGGAACACTCAATGGGTCACTAGGCATGACCAGGTACGATGCAAAATAAGATGACACATATGAATACGTAGACCCTGGATCAAATAACACTGAAGCATCTCTATCACAAATCAGAACTGTACCTGTAATGACTACATCCGAAGCCTCGGCCTCGGGCCTGGCCTGAAGGGCATAACATCGGAGTTGGGCCCCACCACCCTGAACCACATCTCTGGGTTGGCCTGCTGCTGACTGGCCTCCACCTCTAGCAGTCTGAGCTCCACCTCTAAATCCTCTACCTCCACCTCTCGCACCTCTACCCCCGCTTCTAGCTGGCTGGGCGCTCTGTGGAACATCTGGTGCCTGAATTATAGTACGGGGACCCTGCTGCTACGACTGAGTACCCACCAACCTCGGACAAGCCCTCCAGATATGACCATACTCACCACACTCATAACATCCACCTGAATGATGCGGCTGAGGAAAACGAAACTGGCCTTGGCGGCCTGAATGACCACCCCGAAAGCTCTGGAGCAGCGGTGCACTGATAGGAGCTGGTGGTGCACTGTAGGATTGCTAATTAGAATACTGCCCGCGAGAACCACAGCCACCTGAAGCACCGTGAGAAACCTGGAGAGATGACTGAAAAGGTTTGGGAGGATGGCCTCTACCATATGAATCTCTGCCTCCAAATGAGGTACCATTGAATCTACCTAAATGACAGGGCCTCTTGCCCGCTCCGTGGCCACCCCCTATGATATTACTATCTTAATCCCCCGGGCCATATTGGCCGCCTCCTGAAAAGTGATATCACTCCCAGCCTCAATAGCCATCTGAATACGAATTAGCTGAATAAGGTCGTCAATAAACCTCCTAACCCTCTCTCTCTCGGTAGGGAGTATAACAAGAGCATGGCGAGCTAAGTCAATGAACCTGGTCTCATACTGGGTGACCATTATAGAACCCTGCTGGAGGCGCTCAAACTGCCTCCGATAGGCCTCTCTTTGAGTAATAGGAAGAAACTTCTCCAGAAATAGCTGTATGAACTGCTCCCAGGTCAAGGCTGGTGATCCTGCTAGTCTAGATAAGCAATAATCCCTCTACCAAGTCTTGGCGGATCCAAACAAGCGAAATGTAGCAAAATCGACCCCACTGGTCTCAACAATCCCCATGTTCCGAAGAACCTCGTGACAACTGTCCAGATTATCCTAAGGACCCTCAGTAGATGCATCGCTGAATGTAGAAGTGAAGAGTTTGGTGAACCTATCCAGCCTCCACAAAGCATCGGCAGATATGGCTACTCCATCGCCGGTCTGAGCTACTATGCCCGGCTAAACTGCTCCAACTGGATGAACCACTGGAGTCTGAATCTGAGGAGCTACCTGCTCTGGAGTACGAGTAGCAGAAGTCTGGGCTCCTCCTCCAGCCTGAGAAGTGGTTGGTGCTACGGAAAGCAAGCCTGCCCGGGTGACACTCTCCATGAGGCTCACTAATCGGGCCAGATCATCCTGAAGAACCGAGGTGGCAATAAACCCCTCCGGGACCTGAGTTGGGCCCACCGGAACTGCTGGGCCCGGAACCTCCTCGTCAAAATCAACCTGAGGCTCCGCCACTGGTGCTGCTGCTCGGGGCTAAGCTCCACCCCTATCTCGGCCTCGCCCTCTAGCACGGCATCGACCTTGCCCTCTTCCCCTCATGGGAGCTGTTGCTGGGGGCTCGGGCTGCTGAGTGGTAGATGAGGAAGCGCGTGTTCTCGCCATCTGCGAAAGAACATAGAAGAAATTCAATTAGTATTTGAGAAACAAAACCACACGACAAGAAAGAACAAATGTGAAGTTTTCCTAACTCCGTAGCCTCTGGGGGATAAATACAGATGCCTCCGTACCAATTCCTCACACTCTACTGAGCTTGTCCGTGAATTGTGAGACCTACGTAACCTAGTGTTATGATACCAACTTGTCACGACCCGAGTTTCCCACTCTCAGGAGTCATGATGTCTCCTACTCGTAAAAGCTAGGCAAACCACGAACTTTGAAATCATTAACTCTTTTATTTTAATCATTTTCATAAATCATATTAATAAGTGATAAACGATTAAGTAAAAGCGGACAATTAGATTAAAGCGGAAGACTTAAACGAAATAAACTAAGCAATACAGAAATCCACATATGTGTCTACCCAGAAACTGGTGTCACAACATTCACGGACTAATAAGAGTACTAAATACAACCATTTGAAGGAAATATAACATTGTTTGTCTCGAATACATGAGATAACAGATTAAAATATAAGATAGAGGAGACACCGGGCCTGCGGATGCCTGCAAGGCTACCTCGGTGTCTCGGTGGACTAAAGGCTGGCTCCCAAGCTACTGCTGTGCACCAAAGGCTGCTCCAGTATCTGCACATAAGTGCAGAGTGTAGCATCAGCACAACCGATCCCATGAGTTGGTAAGTGTCTGGCCTAACCCCGGCGAGGTAGTGACGAGGCTAGAACTAGACTCCAGATAAACCTGTGCAGTTATATAATATTTGGCGAAAAAATAGACAGGTAATAAGCAGTTTAAAGGGAGGGGGTTACATGCTTCGGGGAACAAGATCAATCTAACAGAAACCAAATAGAAATATGAAAGAACAGTACATCATCTACAACAATACAATAACACTATTATTGCAGCGTGAAACCCGATCCATATATATATATATATAGAGTTGTTGCGGCGTGCAACCCGATCCAATATAATATTTATTGCAACGTGCAACCCGATCTAACATAATATCTGTTGCGGCGTGCAACCCGATCCATATATATAGTAATAAAAATGTTACGGCACGCAACCTGCTCCAAATATACAGCTTACAATAATCATGACAACAGTCCCGGCAAGGGATTAACCATAAATTATACTATCCCGGCAAGGGAACTCAACAGTACAAGTATATACATCCCGGTAAGGGAGAATCAGCTATAACCAATCTCATCTCAACTCCTAATCATCTCAATTATCACCATTTCTATCTCATAAGTAACTTCCACGAAAATAAACTAAGTCTTTGTGCAATACCACGGATCTACTCACCATTGCAACCATAGTATCATTCAAGAATACAACAAGTATCAATTTAAGACTCACGGTCATGCTCGACACCAACGTATAGATACTCGTCACTCCTATACGTCGTACTCAACAAGAAACAAGTAGCAAACATGACTCAACTCCTAATCCCTCAAGCTAGGGTTAGACCGAACACTTACCTCAAACTTTCACGGCCAACTCAATCCTCAATTACCGCCTTTCCTTTCGAATTCGGCTCCAAATTAATTGTATCTATACATAAATGACTTAATAACATCAATAAATACTAAACAACTCGAATCCAATGCCTAATTATAGCTTTCCAATCATTCTTCCCAAAAATCTAAAAATTGACCCCGGGCCTGCTTGGTCAAAACACGAGGTTCGGACAAAAATCAAATCCCCCATTCACCCACGAGCCCATATATAGTTATTTTCAGAATTCGACCCCAAAACGGGGTCTAAAACACCATTAATCAAAAAGCCTTAGTTATATCCAAATTCCTAATTTTCTGCCTTTAATTCCATATTTTAAGCCTAGAAATCTAATAGATGTTGATGAAAATGGAAGAAAACTAGTTAAAGATTACTTACCCCAAGAGATTTTGGTGAAAGAATGCTTCAAAAATCGCCTAAGAACTTTGGAGAAGAAAGAGTTTGTGAAATTTTGGTAAAATCCCGTAATGGGTTCTGTTTTTTGGTCTTTTAAAATAACTAGGCAAAATGGTCTATGCGATCGCGAAAAATATAATGCGAAAATGGTCATTGCGATTGCTAACAGAGCACTGCAATCGCATAGAAGAAACAGGCTAGGCATTGCGATCGCGAATAGCACTATGCGATCACATAGAGGAAAATATAGGACTCTCAGACTTAACACTATGCAATTGCAGGAGGCACTCTGCGATCGCATAGAACAAAACTGTACCCCTGAACATTACTCTATGCGATCGCGAGCCTAATTATGCGATCGCATAGTACAAATCACTAGACACCAAAAAGCTATAGAAAACCAAATTTTTTTAAGTTCAAAACACTTCGACACCTATCCAAACTCACCTGAGCCCTCGAGGCTCCTAACCAAACATACGTACTAACTCAATAACATCATACGAACTTATCCGTGCGATCAAATCGCTAAAATAACATCATTATCAATAAATTAAACTTCAAAATCAAAGCATTTTTCTCAAACTTCTTAAAACATCAACTTTAGCAATTCAAGTCCGAATCACCTCAAACGACGTCCGTTTTTTACCAAATTTTACAGAAACATCTTAAATCATATATCAGACCTGTACGGAACAAAAATACGGGGCCGATACCAATACGTTCTAATCAAATTTCATTTCAATTTTCTTTAATAATTTCAGAAAAATAATTTCCTTTAAAAATTTATTTCTCGGGTTCGGGACCTCGGAATTCGATTTCGAGCATTCGTCCGAGTCCCATATTTTCCTACAGACCCTCCAGGACCGTCAAATTATGGGGTCGGGTCCGTTTACCCAAAACGTTGACCAAAGTCAAATTAACTCATTTTATAACCAAATTTTATCATTTTTTTTTATAGATTTTCATATTTAAGCTTTCCGGCTACGCGCACGGACTGTGCACGCAAATTGAGGTGACTCTACATGAGGTTTTCAAGGCCTCAAAAATATAGAATTTAATTTAAAATAAGTGATGACAGCTTGGGTCATCACAATTTATGTGAAAAGATAGTAAAGGTTAAGATGGTCAATTTCATTACTAATTATTGTTAAAAGGTGAATTTCTTAATCTGTGTAAAAATAATTAAAAAATCACTTATTTTGAACCGAAGGAAGTATATTTTAACAAAGTTGGTTAAATATAAGTTATTGTTCAAAAATTTTTTTTAAATTGATTAGTCAAAGACAAACGGTTCATCTCCAAAAGTAAGTGTTTTGAAAACACAAATTATTTGTAATATATCTCTCGTTAGTTAGACTCTTAATTTGTCTGCTAATACCAATTCCTCGGAAGTTGTTTCGCTCCATACAATGCGAGACATGGAGTTTTACTTAAACAACAATTACCATTTAAGTTAATAGCTATACTTCCTTCCGTCTATCTTAATTATCGTTATTACTAAAATAATTGATCAAAAATATTTACTATTTAGAAAATTAAAATATTATTATTATATTTTAATCTATCCTTAATGTATTGGTCAAAATCTGACTGTCACGACCGAGGTGACTAACGTCTCGCCTGAATAATCGAGCAGCAAAAAAATATGTAACCCACTCCATATCTCCTCCCCGACATCCGACGAGTCGACAAGGGTGACACTTAAAGGTACGTCTAAAGCACGTTGGAGGCAAGAGGACATGGTGTACAACAAAGGGCAAGGGTGCCACAACTATATATAGCAAGGGAAAGCTTTCAACTAAGGGGGTTGCGCCTAGGGGTGTTCATAAAAATCCGAAAATCCGAACCAAACTGAAAACCAAACCAAACCGACCAAAAAACCGATACTTTTTGGTTTGGTTTGGTTTTGGTTTTGAAATTGAAAAACCGATCAAATTTATTTTGATTTTGGTTTTAATTAAAAAAACGAATCAAACGAATATAGGAGTAGCTATTTTAAATTTATTATTACACCTATATATATGTATACTTTTATACAAAGTTATAAATTTTTTTATAGTAAATATTAATAGTTTGTACTTTTAGTACAATTCTTTACCTTTACATTCTAGTTTAATTGGTAGTTTTCTTTTGTTAAGTGTAAGAATTTTTTCATGTTAAAAATAGTATATTTTTAATCGAGTCATTAAATTATTCATCACTATTTGATTGAATTATCATAAATATATCTTGATAAATAATAAATTTTTCAAAGGGCAATTAATTTGATAGTGTTACATTGAAAATGTGATCGTCGAAATGTGTGTTTAGTAGTGTATGTCTTATATTTAAGAAAAGACCGACAAATAACCGAAAATCCGACATAAATCGAATCGAGAAAAAACTGACTTAATTGATTTGATTTGGTTCTAATATTTGAAATACCGATTTACTTGATTTGGTTTCTTTTTAGAAAAAAACCGATCCAAATCGAACCATGAACACCCCTAGCTGCGCCTTTTTCTCTCTCCCAATAGCACTTCCTCCTAATATTCTTGAGAAAGATCTACAAATTTCGAGGAATACATGTAAATTGGTTTCCTCGTCGATTGATGGGAAACATTGCATTAAATCTCAATAAGATTATCTACCCTCTCTTCATCTTGTGTGTGATCCACCCCGTTAGCTTTTTGATTTGAAATTTATTATGTCTAACTAAAATTTACCCCTCCATCTTTGATTGATTTGTTTTAACAGATTTTATAACTTTTGAGTCAAACACTTAATATTAATTGTTCCTAAAAAGAAAAAAATATTGATTATATAACATTAAAAAACTTAAACGAGAAGATTAAATGAAGATATAGTAGTCAAAATAATTCTTCTTCTAAATAATTTCATAAGAGACTATAAAACAAAAATATAAGAACTAAAATTGATCGGAGGGAGTATCATATTATATCAAGTGTTCTAACAACCATCAAAGGATATGGTGCAGTGGATGAGACTGTTTTTCCCTTAATTAGAGGTCTCGAATTCGAGCCCTGAATGTAAATTTTTTTTTGGTAGGGAGCGCTTTCTCCCGAATGAACCCTACGTAGCACGAGTCCGAATATAATCGGGCTCAAATACTAATACAGAACACCGGGTGAGTTTAACAAAAAAAATATTGTGACAAAGATACACTTTATTAATATCTTAAAGCCAAAAATGTAGCAGCAATGCTTGGTCAATTTAATGACTCTAGAATCATATGGCAAGGTGTCCCATCTAAAGGAATGTGTGGCTTAGTCATCAAAAGTGTGGGCCCACACATAAAGACTTAAAAACATATCAAAAATTTATTTTGTACTCTACAAAGTAATAAAGGAGGCTTCATCAAGTTCATATAAGAATTGATATGTTAGCAACGTGAATTTTGCTACAAAAATCATACGAGACTACGTAATGTTATGGCAACGAGATTTTACGATTCTAAGGGGGTACGGTTCAATCCTTCTCAAAGAATATCATACGGATTTTCTCCCTACTTCAATTCACCGTTACATAAGAGATTGTCAAGAGAATCGGCTCAGGTAAGTTAGGGCTAAGCCCTTCCTTCATTTTGGTATGATCTCGTAATTACTTGAGTTTGATAACAAGGTATAGAGAAAAATTTATATTCCCGAATTTATGTACATTTTCTAGTCTCATAAGTTATAATATTCTCCCTTATCGGACTTTACATTCAATTGAGTATTGTTTCTTCCAGTCAAGAGAGCACAGAGTCTATATGTACAATATTACAATATTTTTACCACCATCGAGCTATAATCGATGGGCAAGTCCCTAGTGGGCAACCTTAGATCAGATGGTAAGTTATATACCGAGCCTATTGTGGCCGAGCACATATGAGCGAGCCTAGCATGGCCGAGATACAGACCTTAGTATGGCTGAGCGTCTATGAGCGAGACTACTACGGCAGAGCAGTTATATATATATATATATATATATCACTTACTATATTGAGAGAGTTGAGTCATTATCAGCAGGTGAACATATCTTCAGATTATCTTGACTAGCAGTTACTTTCAGTTATTGTATTATCAGTTGAGTTTCAACTTTCAGTATATTACCTTACATACTCGGTACATTATTTCGTAGTGACGTCCTTTTTCTGGGGGCATTGCATTTCATATGTGCAGGTTCATACAAATAGATGGGTTGACCTTCTCGTTAGGTGTTGCCCAAGTTCACCTTGATCGGAAGCTCCATGCTCTTCAGAGTTGCCAGGTCTAGAGCCTTATATACATCTTGTGTATATATGTATATATGTTATGAATAGGTCGGGGCCCTGTTCCGATCACAGTATATTCATCAGTAGAGGCTTGTAGACATATCCTTCCAGTTAGTGCAGTATGTTGGGCTTATAGGTTTGTCATGTATATTTTGTTGGTTTGCTAGCCGTAGTAGTTATGATGGCTTTGTCGCCGACTTTATATTGATGTTTAGTCCGCATTCGCATTTGTCTTGCAATGTGGCCCATGACCAAAATATAACATTATATGTTCAGAGTCCCTTAGTCGCAAGTTGGCACGCAAGGATAGGTGAGGCACCGCATGCCGTTCTTGTCCCCTGGTTCGGGGGCGTGACACACTTAATGCACCTGTAATATTGAGAATTTGAGATTACACAGGTTAGAAAATGACAGTAGGGGAATAAATTTCTTGCACCAAATGTGCTACTTAGAATAAAATATCCATCTTTCAAGGTTGAGATTTAAACTTGGTGGGCGTTTGGACATAACAATTGTGAAATTCCGTATAAAAGTAAAATTATTTTCAAGTGAAAATGGTATTTAAAAATTATAGTTTTATTTGGACATGAATACAATCTAGAGTTGTTTTGAATTTCTACGTGTGATTTGAAGTGAAATTTTTGAAAAATAGTTTTATGAAGTTTTTTAAATTTTTGAAATTTTTTGATGTTCAACTTCAAGTGAAATATAAAATTTCATGGTATAACACTGATTCTAAAAATAAAATTCTAAATAAAAGTGATTTTTTTAATGGCCAAACGGGCCCTTAGGATTCTTTCTTTTTGGTTGAAAAGATATATATATAAAATAAAGCTCTTATAGAGAAGTTAAGGAGATGCATTAAAGGCATCAGATTTACAATATTAGAAGTAGTACCTGAGGCCCCTGTAGAGGAACCATTAACTATAGCAAAAGTAGAAGTAGCCAAACTATCAGTAGAAGTACTAGGTACAGTAGTAGTTAAACTATTACTATTACATAAACTAGCTGTAGACTTTGCCATCCTTCTTCGTAGCAGTCCTTGTTGATCTTGTTGGTATAAGGATGTCACAGAAAGTGGTGGACTTCCAAGCAGTAGACATGGTTCCTTTGCATGCGTGGCTCCATAGTTGGCTAGACTATTTGTAAAACTATTCTGCTCTCTGTAGATACTTAGGAGAGGTGGGCTATCCAGTTGTAAGCGTAATAACCTGCAATCATTAATTATATTAATGTATTGCATGGTGTTAGAGTTTAACATACCGAGTATGGCATGTGCATCTGTTTCAATGAAGAGTGATTTGAGATTCTTTTGGACAACAATTGTCAGTCCCTTGAGCAAAGCTAGAAGTTCAGTTTGAATAGTTGTCCCAGGTATTGATGTTCCTGCAAAACCTAGGATTCAATTTCTTTGTTGATTACGAAAAAGACCTTCTAGACCATACTTGGATTGGTTAAGTGAGCAAGATCCATCTATGTTAAGCTTATAAGTATGGATATTGGGGGGTGCCATTTTACATATAAAGGTATGGAAGAAGTATTCTTTAATCTATGATTTGTAAGATAATAAAATTCAGCAGCCTTTGTGAAGATGGAGGAGATATTTAAGCAACATTTTTTATGATCCATAATATTTTTATTCCGTGTAAGCCATAATTCCCATAAAGCAAACGAGATAAGAGTGGTATTTGAAATATTAAGTCGTGTAAGTTGTAATTGCTGATGTATGAATACCTTAGTATCATGGCATTGCAGAGAATTTGTATATGTTGTAGATATTTTGAGCTTAGTCCAGAGATGTCTAGCAGGTGTACAATCGAAAAATATATGTTGTAATATTTCAGGGGACATATGACATTGAGTACAAATAGCAGAATTAAGGATACCTAACCTGTTGAGATACGATGTTGTTGGAAGCATGTCATGGCAAACTAACCATATGAAATGTGATATCTTTGGTGGAGTAGGTAGCTTCCATATCCAGTTGTAGCTATCCAGTGGAGTATTTTTCGTAGCATTTATGCTAGTTGTAAAGAAATTGTACATCGATTTAACTGAAAATATACCATTTGGTGTCAGACCCCAGTATATTTGGTCATATATTGAAGGTTGAATAGGCATGTAAATGTTATGAATAATTATGTATAAATGAGTTGGTAATATGAAGCGTAGTAGATTTAAATGCCAATTATGACTGTAGTAGTAGTTTGAAACTGTTTTATTTTCCTCATGTTTTTGAAGTGGTCCATATATATAGTGACGAATTGAAATATTCAGGCTAATCCAGGGATCCGTCCAGAATTTTACATGTTTTCCTGTGGTTATATTCCATTTAAACCCTACTTTACAGTAGGACCATCCTTGCATTATATTACGCCAAGTTGTTGAGCTTTGTTTTTTGTGCAATCTAGATGGTCTTAAATAATTATGTATTAAAACTTATGCCCATAAATAATTAGGGTTTTGAAATAGTCTCCATGCAATATTTGCATTCAAAGTCTGATTTTTTAAAGTTAGATTCTATATTCCTAACCCTGCTTTCTCAAGAGGTTGTGTGATGGTAGCCCACTTAATTAAATATAATTTTTTCTTATGTGTTGTGGTTCTCCATAGAAAATTACATTGGTAACGATTAAGGGAAGTAATTATATAAAAAGGTAACTTTATATACTACATAATGTGGCTGGGAAGAGAATTTAAAGTTGAGCATATTAAAGTGGTCCTTCCTGCTTTTGTTAAAAAAAATTATTTTCTATCCTGCTAATTTATTTTTAAAATATTCTATTAAGAATTAATAATCTATTTTTTTGTCTTATTAATAAAATATGGGAATCCTAAGTATTTTCCAAAAATTTTACCCTCATTCATGTGGAACATTTGGAGTATAGTAGTTCTTATATTTGGAGAGCAATTTTTGGGAAAAAATATTTTTGATTTATCAAAATTGATCATTTAGCCTGAATGACTAATAAAATGAGTAATTGTATTGACCATAGCTTGACATGATTTAGCTGTAATCTTTGATGTAAGAATAATATCATCCGCAAAAAGTAAGTGGGATAGTTGAGGCCCTTGGTGGCCTAGTGAAACTGGTATCCAAGCATGATAATCAACTGATGTATTAATCTTTTGTGAAATCTAAGCATAGGATAAATAAATAAGGTGACAGTGGGTCTCCCTGTCTAATGCCACGTGTGGGTGTAAAGTAGTCTGTAGGGTTTCCATTAACCAATATTGAAATAGTACTAGTTGTACATGACATAATGAGCTTTATGAAGGAGGGTGGGAAATTAAGAGAGCTTAGAGAGTAATGTATAAACGACCACTCTAATTTATCAAAAGCTTTTTCCAAATCCAATTTAAGAAGCATGTTTAAATTATTGCCTTTCATTTTTTGGAATTTTGTAATACGTTCTTGTACTATAATAGCATTGTCCGCCGCCGTGACGATCCAATGGGGTTATCACTTATTTATTACTTCTGAGGCCTTAAAAACCTCTTTTCGGGGTGCCTCGAATTGCGTGTAGAGTCCGGGCGCGTAGCCAGAAAGATTAAATATAAATTATGTGAGAAAAATATTAAAATTTGATATTAAATTGAATAAACTTGACTTCGGTCAATGTTTTTGGTAAACGGACCCGGATCCGTGATTTGACGATCCCGGAGGGTCCGTAGGAAAATGGAACTTGGGCGTATGCCCGGAATCAAATTCTGAGGTCCCAAGTCCGAGAAATGAATTTTTGTGTGAAATTGTTTTCTGAAACTAATTAAGGAAATTGAGAATGAAATTTTAGTAAAAGACTGTGGTATCGGGCCCGTATTGTAGTTCCGGCGCCCGATACAAGTTTTATATATGATTTAAGCACTCTCTGTAAAGTTTGGTTGAGAACGAACGTCGTTTGACGTGTTTAGGACCCAAAATGGGAATTTGATGTTCTATGAGAAATTTGGGAGAAATCATGAGCTTTGAGGCTTGATTCGATGTATATGATGTTATTTTGGCGATTTGATCACACGAATAAGTTCGTAGGATGTTTTGCGATTGTGTGTATGTTTGATTTGGAGCCCCGAGGGCTCGGGTGAGTTTCGAGTAGGTTCCGGGAGGCCTTATGCTTAAAATAGCAGATGTTGCAGGTTCTGGGAAAAGTTGCAGGCTCCAGCACGACCGCGGTCGCCTTAGCGCGGTCCGAGGTGGTGCCGCGCGGCCGCGATCGACCTTGCGCGGTCCGCATAGCAAACTTCAGATAGCCAGCAAGTCTTCAGTTATACCAGTGCGGTCGCGGTCCTTTTTGCGCGGTCCGCGCTGGGGCTTCAGAGAGTATAAATACACGAGATTTTTCAGTTATTTCTCACTTTTTCAAAAAAAACCCAAAACATAAGAGGCGGTTTTCCAAGCAATTCTCCTTCTTCAAAACGATTGGTAAGTGATTTATAACTCGTTTTCTTCACTCCTTAACCCCTTTTAACATAATTTCAACTTCAAATCAAAGATTTTAAGGGGGAAATTTGAGTATGTTGGGTAGGACCTAGGTTTTTGCTAAAATTGGGGGTTGGACCTCAATTTGAGGTCCGATTTCAAAACTAATCACATATTTGGATTCGTGACGGAATGGGTAACCGGATTTTAGTTCGAACCTCGAGTTTTGACAACGTTGGCCCAAGTATGGTCATTTTATCTAAGCCTTAGCTTTAATTTAAATAGTAGAATCAGTTTCTTGAGATGTTATTTACGAGATGTAATTGAAATGAATAGATTTTGGCCATTTGGAGTCGGATACTCATAGTAAAGGTGTGGTTTCGAGTTGATTTTGGACCCGGTTGAGGTAAGTGGCTTGTCTAACCTTGTGTGAGGGACCTTTACCCTTAGGATTTGTTATTTGGTAATTGAGTGTCTTGTTCGCGAGGTGACGAGCACGTACTTGAGCCAATTGTTGAAAAACCGGTTTTTACTTAAGATATTGAGACTGAGTTTTCCTTAATATTTGCTTTATTTTACTTGCAATTATAACCTATGTTAGATTAGAAAAGTATGTTTAGTTGATTCAACTTGCCTAATTGTTTAAGTTTCCTTGATTGTACTACGTGAAGCATGCTAGGCTAGTACTACCTGTTGCTTTTCTTTTGTACTTCATTTCTGAGTATCTTCTGGTTGTGGTTGCGCATTTACGTTGAGACTACGGATGTGGGATACCGGTAGCTCCCCCCCTTGTTTGTTTACTTTCGAACTACGGGTTCGATTCCCGGTAGATCCCCCTGCACTTTTACTTTGGGACTATGGGTTCGATTCCCGGTAGACCCCCCTGCACTTTTACTTTAGGTCTGCGGGTTAGATTCCCGATAGATCCCCATGCACATTGATAGATGGACTACAGGACGATATCCCAGGAGTTCCTTCGGATTTACACATACGATGGACTAAGGGACGGTATCCCGGGAGATCTACTGGACAGTTGAGAAAAGGACTACAGGACGGTATCCTAGGAGATCCTCATTGTTATCATTGGTATTGAGTTGTACATATTCTGTGTTTATTCTGTTCTTTGTGTAGTTGTTATTGCCTTGTTTAACATGCCTATTCTCACCGCTGCACTCATTATTAGTGTCAGTTTTTATATTGTTAAATTCATATTATGTTGTTTGACCTCAGTAGGGCCCTGGCCTTCCTCGTCACTACCCAACCGAGGTTAGGCTTGGCACTTATTAAGTACCGTTGTGGTGTACTCATGCCCCCTGTGCATGTTTTTTATGTGCAGATCCAGGTACCTCCACTCAGGCGTACTATCCTCGAGGCGTAGAGTTCTAGCTGAGACTTCGAGGTATATCTACCGCGTCCACAGACCAGGAGTCTCTATTCTATTCCAGCTTTAGTAGTTATTCTATCCTTTTCCTTTAGTTGTTTAGAAATTCTGGAGTTAGAGCAGCATATTACATTTCTATTAGCCTGTGGTTCCCATGAGTTTTCGGGTTTTGGGATGAGATTGTAGACTTCTGCATTTGAGTTGTATATTCCAAGTGGAACTTATATACCATTTTCTTCTAGTTTTTCTTAATTTAATTAAATGTTTCCACAAGTCATATTAATTTCCGCATTGTTAGGCTTACCTAGTTATAAGAACTAGGTGCCATCACGACATGTTCATGGAGGGTGAACTGGGGTCATGACAAGTTGGTATCAGAGCTCTAGGTTCATAGGAGTCACGGAACGCAGGTCGGTTTATTTGAGTCTCGTTGATCGGTACAGAGACGTCTGTACTTATCTATGAGAGTCTATGTAACTGTTTAGGAAAAAATCTTCATTTCATTTGAATTCCTTGTCGTGCGATATTTTTGACATCAATTCTAAGCTTCTGTCTTCTATTCTCTTACAGAAGGTAAGGACACGTGCTACTCGAGATAATCAGGCACTCGCGCCCCCTCCTACAGCCATCAGAGGCCGGGGCCGGGGCCGGGGCCGGGGGAGAGGTCGAGGACGCTCACGTGGTGTAGCCAGAGCACCTGCGCGAGCTGCCGCTGAGGCACCACCAGCAGATCCAGTTGGAGCCCCGGCACCTGGCACGCCTACTACTGCCACTACAACTCCGGCTTTTCAGGAGACTTTTGCTTAGTTCATGAGTATGTACACCACATTGGCTCAGGCAGGTTTGCTCCCTATTGCTGTAGCCACATCCCAGGCCGGGGGAAGAGCACAGACTCCCACCATCTGCACTCCCAGCAGTGAGTGCAGGTTGAGCAGGTCCCCAAGATTATTCCCGCACCGCCTGCAACTCCAGTTCAGCCGGAGGACGGGTCAGCTGCTTCGGAGGACGAGCAGCGGAGACTTGAGAGGTTCAAGAAGTATGAACCCCCAGTATTATGTGGATTAGCATCGGATAATGCCTTGGGATTTTTAGATAAGTGTCACCGTATTCTTCGCACTATGGGCATAGTAGAGTCCAGCGGGGTTTCCTTCACTGCTTTCCAGCTTCGGGGAGCCGCCTATGATTGGTGGCGCACTTATGAGATAGACAGTCTAGCCGAGGCTGCCTCACACTTGGACCCAGTTCTCATATATGTTCATGAGAGATTTTGTTCCCCAGAGTCTCAGGGACGTATGGCGTGTAAAGTTTGAGCATTTGCACTAGGGTGCTATGACCGTTTCGGAGTATGCTATCCGCTATACCAGGTTGGCCAGGCATACACCGACGTTGGTTGCTATAGTTCGGGAGAGAGTTCGCAGGTTCATTGAGGGTCTTATCCCACCTATCAGATCTAGCATGGCTCAAGAATTGGAGATGGACATTCCTTATCAGTAGGTAGTGAGCATTGCTAGGAAGATTGAGGGTATGCTCGCTAGGGAGAGAGCAGAGAGGGAGGCCAAGAGGTCTCGAGAGTCGGGTCACTACTCTGGTGCCCGTACCCCATCAGCAGGTTGTTATGGCAGAGGTTATGCGGGCCTCCCCATCCATTCAGCTCTTCCAGCAGCCAGCAGTGCTCCAGCTCCGCCTATGCCTCAGGAGCCCTACTATCCACCTCCAGTTTCTAGCGTGCCTCCTGCACGGGGTGCTTCGAGAGGTCAGTCCAGCAGACCAGGCCCCAGTCACTTACAGCCACCGCGTCCTCCTAGAGCTTGTTTCGAGTATGGTGATACATGCCACATGGTTAGGGACTGCCCCAGACTTGGTTGGGGTGTATCTTCACAGACTGCTCAGTCACAATGTGCTCCTCAGAGTTCTCAAGCTATGATCACAGCTCCAGCTGCTACCCCACCTGCCCATCTGGCTAGGGGCAGAGGTCGGGGAGATAGAGGTCGCCCTCGAGAGAGGGGCCGGGCCAGATATTATGCTATTCCTGCTCGTACCGAGGCTGTTGCCTCCAACTCTATCATTATAGGTATTATACTGGTTTGTCACAGAGAGGCATCAGTTCTATTCGATTCGGGCTCTACTTATTCTTATGTGTCTTCTTACTTTTCTCCGTATTTGGGTGTGCCTCGGGATTCTTTGAGTGCCCCCGTTTATTTTTCTACTCATGTGGGGGATTCTCTTATTGTGGACCGCGTTTATCGGTCATGTTTGGTTACTATTCATGGTTTTGAGACCAGAGCGGATTTATTGTTACTCGGTATGGTAGATTTTGACATTATTTTGGGCATGGACTGGTTGTCGCCCCACTTTGCTATTCTTGATTGTCACGCCAAGACCGTAATGCTGGCTATGCCAGGTATTCTGCTTATTGAGTGGAGTGGTACTTTAGATCACACTCCCAATAGGGTTATCTCTTTTCTTAAAAGCTCAGTGAATGGTTGAGAAGGGGTGTGCCGCGTATTTAGCTTATGTGAGAGATGTTAGTGCTGATACCCCTTTTATTGATTCAGTTCCAGTAGTACGGGATTATCCCGATGTGTTTCCAGCTGATCTTCCAAGCATGCCGCCCGATAGAGACATTGATTTTGGCATTGATCTGTTGCTGGGCTCTCAGCCTATTTACATTCTTCCGTATCGTATGGCTCCTCCTGAGTTGAAGGAGTTGAATGATCAGTTGCAGGAATTGCTTGGTAAGGGTTTTATTCGACCCAGTGTTTCACATTGGGGTGCTCCTATTTTATTTGTGAAGAAGAAGGGTGGTTCTATGCATATGTGTATTGATTATCACTAGATTAACAAGGTTATAGTGAAGAACTGTTATCTATTGCCTCGTATCAATGATCTGTTTGACCAACTTCAGGGCGTACAAGTATTTTCTAAGATTGACTTGCGCTCAAGTTATCATCAGTTAAAGATTCGGGATCCAGATATCCCGAAGACTACCTTCATGACTCGGTATGGTCATTACAAGTTCCTTGTTATGTCATTTGGGCTGACCAATGCCCCAACAACTTTCATGTATTTGATGTATAGTGTGTTCAGACCATATATTGACTCGTTCGTTATTGTTTTTATTGATGATATTCTGGTGTATTCCCAGAGTCAGGAAGATCATGAGCAGCACCTGAGGACCGTGCTTCAAACCTTGAGGGAGAAGAAGTTATATGTAAAGTTCTCAAAATGTGAGTTTTGGTTGAGTTCTGTGGCATTCGTAGGCCACGTGCTTTCGAGTGAGGGTATTCGGGTGGATCCGAGGAAGATAGAGGCCGTACAGAGTTGGCCCAGGCCATCCTCTGCTACATAGATTCGTAGTTTCCTTGGTTTGGCAGGCTATTATCATCGTTTCGTGGAGGGATTTTCATCGATTGCGGCCCCTATGACTAGATTGACCCAGAAGGGTGCCCCATTTCAGTAGATAGAGGACTGTGAGGCGAGCTTTCAGAAGCTCAAGACAACTTTGACTACATCCCCAATTTTGATGTTGCTTATCGATTCGGGGTCTTATACTATCTATTGTGATGCCTCGAGAATTGGTCTTGGAGCGGTGTTGATGCAGGATGGTAGGGTGATTGCCTATGCATCCAGACAGTTGAAGATACATGAAAAGAATTACCCTATCCACGACCTTGAGTTAGCTGCCATTGTTCATGCCTTAAAGATCTGGCGTCATTATATGTATGGTGTGCTTTGTGAGATATATACTGACCATCGAAGCTTGCAGCACTTACTCAAGCAAAAGGATCTAAATATGCGTCAGAGGAGGTGGTTAGAGTTGTTGAAGGATTATGATATAACTATCCTGTATCACCCGGGCAAGGCCAATGTGGTGGTGGATGCCTTGAGTCGCCGGGCAGAGATTTTGGGGAGTTTGGCATATTTACCAACTTCAGAGAGGCCTATGGTGATTGATGTTCAGGCCTTAACTAGTCAATTTGTGAGATTGTATCTTTCGGAACCCAGTCGGGTTCTAGCTTGTGTGGTTTCCTGGTCTTCCTTATTTGATCGTATCAGGGAGCAGCAGTATGAAGACCCTCATTTGCTTGTCCTTAAGGACAAGGTTCAGCGTGGAGATGCTAGAGTGTGACCATCGGAGATGACGAGGTATTGAGGATGCAGGGCCGGATTTGTATGCCCAATGTTGATGGTCTTTGAGAGTTGATTCTAGCAGAGGCCCATAGTTCGCGGTATTCCATCCATCCAGGCGCCGCAAAGATGTATCAGGACTTGAGGCAGCACTATTGGTGGAGGCGGATGAAGAAGGATATAGTTAGATATGCATCCAGATGCCTCAACTGTCAGTAGGTGAAGTATGAGCACCAACGACCGGGTAGGTTGCTTCAGCAGATAGAGATCCCGAAGTGGAAATGGGAGCGCATCATCATGGATTTTGTATCGGGACTACCTCGGACCTTGAAGATGTTTGATGCCATTTGGGTTATTGTGGATCGCCTGACCAAGTCTGCTCATTTCATTCCCGTGTGTACCACTTATTCATCGGAGCGGTTGGCAGAGATTTATATCCGGGAGATCGTCCGTCTACATGGTATCCCAGTTTTGATTATTTCAGGCAGAGGTACTCAGTTCACATCGCGGTTCTGGAAAGCCGTGCAGCAGGAGCTGGGCACTCGGGTGGAGTTGAGCACAACATTCCACCCTCAGACGGACAGACAGCCCGAGTGCACTATCTAGATTCTTGAGTATATGCTCCGTGCATGTGTGATTGATTTTGGAAGGTCTTGGGATCAGTTCTTGGCATTAGCGGAGTTTGCCTACAACAACAACTACCAGTTGAGCATCCAGATGGCTCCTTACGAAGCTTTATATGGTAGATGGTGTCGATCGCCGGTTGGATGGTTTGAGCCGGGAGAGGCTCGACTATTAGGTACGGATTTGGTTCAGGAGGCCTTGGACAAGGTCAAGATCATTCAGGATAGGCTTCGTTTAGCTCACTCTAGGTAGAAAAGTTATGCAGATTGCAAGGTTCGAGATGTAGCATTTATGGTTGGTGAGTGGGTATTGCTCCGAGTGTCGCCTATGAAGGGCGTGATGATGTTTGGGAAGAAGGGCAAGCTTAGCCCTAGGTACATTGGTCCGTTTGAGATTCTTGATCGAGTGGGAGAGGTGGCTTATAGACTCGCATTGCCGCCTACCTTATCAGCCGTGCATCCAATTTTTCATGTATCCATGCTTCGGAGGTATCACGACGACCTAGCCCACGTGTTGATTTCAGCACTGTCCAGCTGGAAAAGGAATTGTCCGATGAGGAGGAGCCGGTAGCTATTCTAGATCGGCAGGTTCGTCGGTTGAGATCCAAGAGATTTCCTTCTGTTTGTGTCCAGTGGAGAGGTCAGCCTCCTGAGGCATCGACCTGGGAGCCTGAGTCTGATATGCGGAGCCGTTATCCTCATATTTTTCCCGACTCAGTTACCTCTTTCTTTGTCCGTTCGGGGACGAATGGTTATTTTAGTGGTGGAGGATGTGACGACCCAATGGGGTAATCACTTATTTATTACCTATTCTGTACTTCCGAGGCCTTAGAAACCTCCACTCGGAGTTGCCTCGAAATGCGTGCAAAGTCCGGACGCTTAGCTAGAAAGCTTAAATATGAATTTTGTGAGAAAAATATTAAATTTTGATATTAAATTGTATAAACTTGACTTCAGTCAATGTTTTTGGTAAACGGACCCGGACCCATAATTTGACGGTCCCGGAGGGTCCGCAGGAAAATATGGGACTTGGGCGTATGCTCGGAATCAAATTCTGAGGTCCAAAGTTCGAAAAATAAATTTTTGTGTGAAATTATTTTCTGGAACTAATTAAGGAAATTGAGAATGAAATTTGAATAAAAGACTGTAGTATCAGGCCCGTATTGTGGTTCAGGCGTCCGGTACAAGTTTTATATATTATTTAAGCACTCTCTGTAAAGTTTGGTTTAGAACGGACGTCGTTTGACGTGTTTAGGACCCGAAATAGGAATTTGTTGTTTTATGAGAAATTTGGGAGAAATACTGAGCTTTGAGGCTTGATTTGATGTATATGATATTATTTTGGCGATTTAATCGCACGAATAAGTTCGTAGGATATTTTTGAGATTGTGTATGTTTGGTTAGGAGCCCCGAGGGCTCGTATGAGTTTCGAGTAGGTTCCGGGAGGCCTTAGGCTTTAAATACCAGATGTTGCAGGTTCAGGGAAAAGTTGCAGGCTCCAGCACAGTCGCTGTCGCCTTAGCGCGGTCCGCGGTGGTGCCGCGCGGCCACGATCGTCCTTGCGTGGTCCGCATAGCAAACTTCAGATAGCCAGCAAGTCTTCAGTTATACCAGTGCGGTCGCAATCCTTTTTGCGCGGTCCGCGCTGGGGCTTCAGAGAGTATAAATACACGGGATTTTACAGTTATTTCTCACTTTTTCAAAAAAATCCAAAACATAAGAGGCGATTTTTCAAGCAATTCTCCTTCTTCAAAACGATTGGTAAATGATTTATAACTCATTTTCTTCACTCCTTAACACCTTTTAACATAATTTCAACTTCTAATTAAAGATTTTAAGGGGGAAATTTGGGTATGTTAGGTAGGACCTAGGTTTTTGCTAAAATTGGGGGTTGGACCTCAATTGGAGGCCTGATTTCAAAACTAATCACATATTTGGATTCATGGGGAATGGGTAACCGGATTTTAGTTTGGACTTCGGGTTTTGACCACGTTGGTCCGAGGGGCATTTTGGTTATTTTATCTAAATTTGCGCCTTAGCGTTAATTGAAATAGTAGAATCAGTTGCTTGAGATGTTATTTACGAGATGCAATTGAAATAAATAGATTTGGGCTATTTGGAGTCGGATACTCGTGGCAAAGGTGTGGTTTCAAGTTGATTTTGGAGCTGGTTGAGGTAAGTGACTTATCTAACCTTGTGTGGGGGACCTTTCCTCTTAGGATTTGTTATTTGGTAATTGAGTTCCTTGTACGCGAGGTGACGAGCACGTACTTGATCCAATTGTTGAAAATTTGGTTTTAACTTAATATATTGAGACTGATTTTTCCTTCATATTTGCCTTATTTTACTTGCAATTATAACCTGTGTTAGATTAGAAAAACATGTTTAGTTGATTCAACTTGCCTAATTGTTTAAGTTGCCTTGACTGTACTACGTGAAGCATGCTAGGCTAGTACTACCTGTTGCTTGTCTTTTGTACTTCATTTATGAGTATCTTCTGGTTGTGGTTGCGCATTTACATTGGGACTACGGATGTGGGATTCCGGTAGCTCCCCCCTTGTTTGTTTACTTTGGGACTACGGGTTCGATTCCTGGTAGATCCCCCTTGACTTTTACTTTGGACTACGGGTTTGATTCCTGGTAGATCCCCCTGCACTTTTACTTTGGGACTACGGTTTAGATTGCCGATAGATCCCTCTGCACATTGATATTTGGACTACGGGACGATATCCCGGGAGATCCTTCAGATTTACACATATGATGGACTTAGGGACGGTATCCCGGGAGATCTATTGGACAGTTGAGAAAAGGACTACAGGACAGTATCCTCGGGGATCATCATTGTTATCATTGGTATTGAGTTGTACATATTCTGTGTTTATTCTGTTCTTTGTGTAGTTGTTATTGACTTGTTTAACCTGCCTATTCTCACCGCTGCACTCATTATTACTGTTAGTTTTTATATTGTTAAATTCATATTATGTTGTTTGACCTCAGTAGGGCCTTGACCTTCCTCGTCACTACCCAGCCGAGGTTAGTCTTGGCACTTACTGAGTACTGTTGTAGTGTACTCATGCCCCTTTCTACGCATGTTTTTCATGTGCAGATCCAGGTACCTCCACTCAGGCATACTATCCTTGAGGCGGAGAGTTCTACCTGAGACTTCGAGGTATATCTACCGCGTCTGCAGTCTCTATTCTGTTCCAGTTTTAGCAGCTATTCTATTCTTTTCCTTCAGTTAGAGCAGCATATTACATTTCTATTAGCATGTGGTTCCTGTCAGTTTTCGGGTTTTGGGATGAGATTGTAGACTTTCGCGTTTGAGTTGTATATGCCAAGTGGAACTTATATACCGTTTTCTTTTAGTTTTGCTTAATTTAACTAAATATTTTTGCAAGTCATATTAATTTCCGCATTGTTAGGCTTACCTAGTTGTAGGAACTAGGTGCCATCACTACATGTTCTTGGAGGGTGAACTGGGGCCGTGACAGCCGCTGTCATATTTTTCTGAAAGCTAGATTGAGTTGGGTCTATTATATGTTGTAGGAGAGGTTTCAGTCTATTAGCAATGATTTTTGTAATTATTTTATATATCGTATTACAAAGACTAATTGGTCGATATTGATAAATAGTGAATGCATTCTTATCTTTTGGTAATAAGTAAATGAAAGTGTTATTTATTGAAGGGTCAATTTGATGTTCATTGAAAACCGTATGACAAAAAGGAGAAATTTTATTTTGAGTTGGACTCAATCAACAAAAGTTGTATGAGGCACCTCTAATTATTAAACAAGTGGCACTATGTGTTTCCCATTTCACCATCTCTTTCTAATATTTTTTTATCCATTTTACTAAATGGCAAAATAAAAAACGTACTAGTAACTTTAGTTCTCTTTTCTGCACTTCTGAGTTTCTTCTCCTCTATCTTCTAAAATATTTTTCAAAAAGGAACTGATCAGTTGAATTTTCAGGACCGTTTTTTTGTGTATGCTTTTGTAAATTCAAGAGTTCAGAAAGAAAAATGACTGAAAATTTTTTTTTCATGAATTTTCGAAGAGAAAATGATGGGTTTAATATTTGGCGGGATTATCAATAAATTTTCAGATAATCTATGTTTTCCAGTTCCGTTGTAATAATACAATCAATAGTTTAGGTTGAAGTTTATTAATCTGGTATCTCATTAGTGTGCAATGATAAAATTAAGTTTAACTTCTCATTTATCTCTTTATTTTGATATTGATGTTTGGGTACAACTTTGAATATTTTTAACCTTTTCTTTTGTGAAGATATGAGATTCTAGGTTAGAACTTTTATGTGTGCTTTATTTTTGCGATGGTTGAAAATTGCAGTATGACAGTGAATTCATGCTAAATTTGAATCATAGCATTGTGTTGTTTGAGTTAAAAGTATTAACTAAAGTATTTGATGTTTGAATTCGATGAAACTCACTAGAGAACGAGAGTAATGAAAAAGGAGAGATGATGCATATTTTCTCCTTTAATAGTCAATATTTGGCTCAAATAAATTAATTCACTTTTCATTAAAATTGGGTAAAAAGATGAGAAAGGGATGATGAAAAGGGAGCGCAAGAGAGATAAAAGAGGGAGCAAGCCATGTGGGGCCTACTTTTCCACTTGTCTAATTATCAAAGGTGTCTCATACAACTTTTGTTGGTTGAGTCTCCCTCAAAATAAAATTTCTCGACAAAAAGATTTTATTGAGTTTCTAATAATAGTCCAATATTTTTAATAGAATAAAGGATGAAGCCTGTCCGGTCCTAGTACTTTTGAGAGGTTTAAAAGAATTTATAGGATGTATAATTTCTCAATCTTGCAAAGGAGCCCTTAGGATTCAATCCCCTAAGGTACTATAAATACAGCTTTTCTTGCGTTTATAGGACTTAATATTCAATATACTTAAACAGATTCAAAAAAATTCACTAACGCAAATTTTAACGTTCTAATAAAAGCGTTCAATTGACTATCGTCAGACCAATAAAACTTGGCCAACGGGACTGCGCTCTAGCTAAGAGAAATATTCCTGCGTGGTCATTTCACTTGTGTTCATTATTCAAAAATTACTTTTTTTTGTTACGTAAAAGTTATTCAACTTTGTATTTATTATTCAAAAATTATTTTTTTCTTTTGCTACATAAAAATTATTTTACCATGCTCTAGTTATCACAATAATCACTTTGACTAGATTTTACAAACTTTTTACCTGAAAAATCTATTATGCCCTTGACATTATAAATCTTCTCATTTATGTAATACTTTCTATATTATATGTTATATAATATATTTTTACCCAGATATTTTACTTATAATTAAAATAACTTAATATTGTTTTATTTTGTTATATTCGCACATTTAATTTTTCTTAATATTAATTTTCAAGCTATATAAATAGCACTATTACATTAGTCAGTAATATATCTATGTTTAACGAAAATTAAAAATAAAAAGCTCAATGATTTATCAGCCAAGCCACACCTATTAATTTAGTAAATAAAATACCCACATTTAGAAAATGACACATTAAATTAATACTTCCAAATAAATATTGTCACGATCCAAAATCCACTGAGGGTCATGGTGACGCCGGATACCGCTGCCAGGCAAGCCAACCAAAACTGTATAATTAAATTCCAATTTTTTGTATTGTCTAAAATCACTTTTCTTTACATATTAAATAATGAATAATAAAATTTACAGAAACAACCGCGAAATCTTTAAAAAAACTTAACATTTAATAATCCAAAAATTCTCCCAGAACCCGGTGTCACAAGTGCATGAGAAATTTCTAAGAAATAATGTATTTCAACAATCGTTCGGAATACAATATTGGACAGAAATAAATACAGAAAACTAAAAGAGACTCTGCTAGCCGCGAATCGCCTCGAGAAGTGCAGCTCACCTAAGTCTCTGTATCATCCGTGCTGCTACGCTGAGTAGGCCACTAGAGATGCATATGCCTGTGCAGCAAAAATGCACACAAGTGTAGTATGAGTACGAAAACAACGTGTACCCAATGAGTATCCCGTCTAATCTCGAAGAAGGAGAGACGATATGGTCGACTTCGACACTTACTAATGGTCCACTGATGGTAATCCATAATATATTAAATTGTGAATCTTTATAAACATGATTATAATTCAATGGGTTGGAGCAAATAAACAACTCTTTCTTTTATAGGAAATCATTCCCTTTCATCGTTTATACATATATTCTTAAGCCAGAAGGAGGCAGCAACAACTTCAATAAGTTTCAAGGCAAGCAATACCAGCATGCGCAAATCATGCCGAGGTCGACGGCCCGCTCCAACAGAAATGTAAAATGTGTACTACCGAGGGTCGAACGGCGTGAACCGTAGATGCATCTATTTAATCTGTCGAGGCATTCGGCCCGCTCTAAAATTAAACACACACAGAGAGTTAATCAAGAATCCACACGGAGCAATTATCCAGAGGAAGTCCATCCTTTTTTAACCATTTAAGAAAAATGAAATTTAATTCTTTTAGAAATTTATTTACTATTTCAATGTGATTTAAGCAATTCAAGCCGTCAATAAGTCCACAAATAATCCAAGTATAGCATATTTTGGGTCCTAAACTACCCGGACAATAGCATAATAGTACCTACGCATGGACTCTCGTCACCTCGTGCGTATGTAGCTCCCACAAATAGGAGCACATAACCAACTAACTCACGTATGGGGAAAATTCCCTTTTACAAGGTTAGAAAGGAGACTCACCTCGCTCCGAAGATCTATAACCAGCATTCCACACTCTTCCGAAGACTCCAATCGATGCACAAGGCTCCAATGCTAGCCAATAATAATACAAATCCATTAATATATACTAAGGTACTCATTATAATCCAATTTATAACAATTCCTAACCCCGATCGAAAGGTTGACGAAAATGCCCTCAGGCCCAAGTGCCCAGAATCCGAAATTTTTTGAAGATAAAGTTTACCCATAGTCTCACGAACTCCAATATATAATTTTTTCTAAATTCCATACTCAAAATCGTGGTCAAAATCCAAGAATACTAATTTTCTAGGTCTTCCCTCAAACCCCAAGTTTTTTACAAATTCCTTGCCTAAATCCATATATAAACTTTGTATTTAACTCAAAGCTAGTATAAATTACTTATTTCATGATGGGTGATGAAAATGGAACCTCAAAGCTGCTCCCAATCGGCTCCAATAGAAGAAAAATGGGGTTGAAATGCACCCAACCCCGGATCTTAAAAGACCACACTGCCTCAACAATTTCCGCACCTGCGGTCCCATGACCGCTTCTGCGGTTCCGCAGGTGCGGTTGAAATACCGCTTATGCGGTCATCCCTAGGCCGCCCTTTTTCCGCTTCTGCATTCCTTCTTCCGCAGGTGAACCGCATCTGCGGTCCACGAGCCCCAGACCAAAATCCGCTTCTGCGCTCCTCCTTCCGCAGGTGCAGTCCCGCTCCTGCGAAAATATGACCGCATCTGCGGTCCCGGTTCTCTTCACCTCCAACCACTTCTACGGTTCCTCTTCTCGCTTCTGTGTTACCGCTTCTGTGGTTAACCCACCGCAGAAGCGGTTATACCAGCAACCAGACCTTCAGCTATCTCAAAATTCCAAGTTTCGATCCGTTAGCCACCCGGAATCTACCCGAAGCCCCCGGGACCCCAACCAATCATACCAACCAGTCTCGTAACATATTACGGACTTGCTCGAGGCCTCAATTCATATTAAACAACGCTAAAATCCGGAATCACGCTTCATTTCAACTTAATGAACTTTAGAATTTCAAACATCTATTTTCGATGTTTAAACCTATCAAATCACGTCCGATTGAGTTCAAATTTTGCACATAAGTCATAGTCGACATTACGGACCTTCTCCAACTTTCAGAATTCGATTCCGACCCCGATATCAAAAAGTCCACTTCTGGACAAACTTCTCAAAAACCTTCAAGTTTCTATCTTTAGCCAAATGGCTCCAAAATGACCTACGGACCTCCGAATTCACTTCCGATCGCGCTCCCAACTCCAGAATCACCATACGGAGCTATTCACAGACTCGAAATCCTAAACGGGCATCGATAACACTGAAATGCACTATAAGCCAAACTTATGAAATTTCTTTCAAAATTCTACTTTCCACAATAGGCACCAAAATGCTCTCGGGTCATCCAAAACCCGATCCGGGCATACGCCCAACTCCGAAATCATTATGCAAACTTACTGGAACCTCCAGATCTCGATTCTGAGGTCGTTTACTCAACATTCCAATCCTAGTTAATTCTTTCAACTTTAAGCTTCCGAAATGAGAATTCTGTTTCCAAATCAACTCTGAACTTCCCGAAACTTAATTCCGACCATGCGTACAAGTCATAATACCTGAAATGAAACTGTTCATGGACTCAGACTGCTGAACGACATGCTAGAGCTCAAAACGACCGATCGGGTCGTTACATTCTCTCCCACTTAAACATACGTTCGTCCTCGAATGTGCTGAGAACTACATTAAAGTAGTCTGAAATCACTATTTAACTTCTCATGCACCTTCCCGTGCTACCACAACTCAGTTGAGCACATCAGTTCGATCAATTCTGAAGATATTCCCTTTTATTCAAGCAAATAAGCCTTAGGGACTAATTACAACATCTAGAATTCTATGCCCGACATGTTTCCAACATACGCTCATCATATGAATCACCACACATAGTACCAAGACGTGACTGCATACCTCAGCTGAATTCACACCTTGCACCATTTTACTCATAGGACTACAATAACATTCTCTGATCAATTTAGTCGAAATTCTACGAATCTGATGCTCCCATTGCACCTCATGACCTACATAGGTCTTGCTCTAATTCTTACAATACCGCCATGATGGAATAGATGTGTAGAAATTCATAACCAACTGTCGAGTTAACAAATCATTGAGTCTATACTCCTGACAAGAACCACTACGTCAATCTGAACCAAATAATGATCTTTGCTCCTTAATATACTTCTTATAATCAGATTGCACTGATCCTAAATCCAAAAATCTCGTCTCACCCAGTACGAACTGCTAAGGCAATAAGCTATCCCAGACATGATCAAAAGTCGCATATGATGCCACAATGTGACAATAGGCTACCAATTAGAATGCAATACAAAAAGAAAAATGAACTCTGAAAAGGAATTTAAGTTACCCTACTCGCGAATCATACATGCGACGCGGGCGCACATCTAATATGAGCTTCCTTCAGAAAATAGGAAATAGAACACAATAAACAGATATGGGGAACTATACTGAATATCACACTATTGCGGCGCGCAACCCGATCCGAGCAATCATAACCATGGCGGCGTGCCACCTGATCCAAATAACATATCCATGGCGGCGTGCCACCCGATCCACACATGGAACTCACATAAGAGATGTACATCGAGCTAAATTGCTCGTTACAACAAAATACTGAATATTAGTCATAAACACGCTGAGTGTATAATACCATTCCCTGGGGAGACATATAACGCTATAATCCACAAACTCGAGCACAACTGAAGTGTGATATATGATCTGAATCTCAAAAGTCATCATGCTCATATAACCTCATCTCTATGCGGAACCCCAACACATGAGAAATTCACCAAGCCGTCTCATAACTCGCACGACGGAATACAACATTACATGAAATAGCTGACAACGAAATAACACTCCGACTATTCTTTCATAAGGAGCGCTTTGCTGAAATGAACACAACTGGCCTGACATAGAGAACATATTCACATTTAAATCCATCCACTGACCTCAAGTTGATCCTGATCGTATCAAACTAAGCCATTAATCCTTCAAAGGTCCATACTAATTTCCCTCTTCTCATAACACACAAGAACAACCGTCATAACCGGAGTACTCATCTACAGTCCACAACTCAGTAACTGAGTTCCCTCCAGGCATATATTCTCAATTTATCGATATCATCATAAATCTTTATACTTGGTTTAAATCTTTAATCAATCAAGTGATACATGCCTCATTTATACAATCTTCATGTGGGACACACTCCAACAACCTACCATAACAAATAACTGGGTCTTACCTCCAAACCACTGGCCGCACTAACACTAAAAAGCGATCAAGAATCATTAACCAAGATGCAAAGCCTTTTTCACAAAACACCGATCTCAAGTGACACTGACGGTAATACCGACTTACTTTGAACATCGAAACTCCTTTCCTGCTCATCCGAGCTCGTGACATCTTCGTCAGCTCCAAACTGCAACCTTGACCCTTACTTCAAATTCCATATGACTTACTGCACCCAATATGCCAGTATACAGTAGGACACGACTCTTCATCATAATTCCAGAATTGCTTATAGATTAATAGTTCATCACATCAAAGCTTTTCATAAACTCACTTTAGGAGAACCATAACAACACACAGGTGAATACTCATAACCGTAGAACATCCAAATCCTTAAGTAGTGGTCTAATCCACCACAACCCTTTTGGGATCCGCCCACACATAACGGGCCATAACAATAGAATACTCCTGAATAACATCAATTATGGTGGCCGACGGGCCTCACACGTGCCGTCACAAATCACACTCATAACTTGATCACGCTGAGGGAACTGATCTCCACCACCAATATGCCAACTCAATTATGGATAACCAATCTATCTTCTTTCAATTTACCCTGATCGCCTTAGATGCAATAACAACTCCATTCAACACATAGCACACTTCATTCGCACTCATTCCGAGTGACCTTAAATCACGAGACCATGACGTCTCAATTCCCACGAATCATTTCATATTTCCCAAATGCTACACTGCAAGTCAAGACATCATAGAACATTCTGGCCTTTTCTCATAAGCTGCTACCAAGCCTCAATCATAGTCGTACCTGTAGGCTCGAAATCATTAGGCACCACACTTTACCCCCCTTAAATCCACTAGGACCGTTACTGAGAGCCACCCGCCCTGACTTGGCCCCAAATATGAACAACTCCATGAATCTTATAACACATGAATACCCTCTCGTCGAGGCACCCGGCGAAAATCACCCTTTGAAACCTGCATTTATACAAGGCATAAATTCTGAATCCTTCCCCAAGTATGAACATGAGCCAATAAGGCCAACCATAACATGCATTTCAACAATTCATTAGCTCGAATTACCACTTATGACCTTTTCCCATAGCCGAAATAACCCAGAAATATGCTAACAACCAGAAAACCTCGCAAGTGGTTAACCATGCAACCCAATCATAGGCGGTGGGACTCTCCCACTTAGCTTGAAGCCACTATTACCCAACTCTAGAATTCATCGGGATTTCTTATCTCTTATTGACATAATCTTGCGCAGCCAACCACCTAAATTCTCGGATTCTTTCTGTAAAACCCCCTTTTTATACTCTAAATCATCAACCACATTCGCACGACCGATCTCTTTGCTGCATATTAGCCCATACTTCTAATTAAACCCGTAGACTTCAATCGCCAGCCACTAAAAACCCAAATCATTCCAAAATCTCCTTCAGGTGCGTAATTATCCTACCACCAAACCCATATGCAACATCTGCCGCTCTCCCACTTTGGGCAAACTCACTTCTTTAATGGACTACTCGACCCTTGGCCTCTTATACTCGGCCTTCTAGAAATTTTAGCCACAGCCTAACATCTTCCACATGTCTTTTCTCATCCTTTGCTGCTCAGCTGCTGCCTTAAATAAAATCTATCTCTGTGGCACTTGAACCCATAATCGCTGCTAACTTTAAACCTTTCCGAAGGTCGTCTTTCTCGAACCGTCAATAATAGAAATGCTGATTCAATCATAAACCACTGCACCCTGCGATATCTGACAGTTGTATCTCCAATACTATTTAGCGATATCTTGCCCCAAAGGCGAATTGTATAAGATCATAACACCGACAAACTTAGTACGTTCAATTAGGACAACGACACCCCATCATAGAAGAAAGCTCCACCACGCTTGCAAACACCAAGTCTCATTACTTCCACCAGCTACACATCTGACCATCCTTAGTCTGATTTTATTTCCCCTGCCGGGAATAAAATACTGAATATTATGCATTGAGTAAACCTCCCTTCAAGTCATTCACTGCCCCGACACGTGGACAACATCCTACCATCATATCACTACTGCGGAACAATCGTTCATAAGCATCCTGGCAACTTGTGCCTAGCCTCAAAGCCCTTAGAAGTACCATTACTGGGCTGAAAAAATAAAATATCCTCCCACAAGGCGATGATAATAGCTCAAACGACTATACGGGGAGAAACATCTCGTACCATATTCGTAATATCATTACAATTCTTCAATCCTCGATGAATAGCAAGCGCCTTGCATCGCATAAGATTGAGTAGGAAAGAAACAAAGGCATAAGCCTCAAAGGAATCAAATCGCATAATGAGGAATCAAGAAGGGAAGTACTCCTAACAGCCCTGCAGCCTCCCGAGGATAAGTACAGACGTCTCTGTACTGATCCGCGAGACTCTACTAGACTTGCTCATGACTCGTGAGACCCTAGAAACCTAGAGCACTAATACCATGTTGTCACGACCCAAAATCTCCTGAGGGTCGTGGTGGCGCCAAGCACCGCCGTTAGGCAAGCCAACCAAAAATGCATAATTAAATTACAATTTTTGTGTTGTCTAAAATCACTTTTCTTTATACATTAAATAACAAATAATAAAATTTACAGAAACAACCGTGAAATCTTTAACAAAACTTAACATTTAATAATCCAAAAATCCTCCCAGAACCCGGTGTCACAAGTGCATGAGCAATTTCTAAGAAATAATGTAATTCAACAATCGTCCGGAATACAATATTGGACAGAAATAAATACAAAAAACTGAAAGAGACTCTGCTGGCCGTGAATCGTCTCGAGAAGTGCAGCTCACCTAAGTCTTCGTATCATCCGTGCTGCTACGCCCAGTAGGCCACTAGAGATGCATATGCCTGTGCAACAAAAATGCACACAAGTGTAGTATGAGTACGAAAACAACGTGTACCCAATAAGTATCATGTCTAATCTCGAAGAAGTAGAGACGAGATGGTCGACTTCGAAACTTACTTATGGTTCATTGTTGATATATCCATAATATATTAAATTGTGAATCTTTATAAACATGATTATAATTCAATGGGTTGGAGCAAATAAACAACTCTTTCTTTTATAGGAAATCATTCCCTTTCATCATTTATACATATATTCTTAAGCCAGAAGGAGGCAACAACAACTTCAATAAGTTTCAAGGCAAGAAATACAAGCATGCGCAAATCATGCCGAGGTCGACGACCCGCTCCAACAGAAATATAAATTGTGCACTGCCGAGGGTCGAGCGGCGTAAACCATATATGCATCTATTTAATTTGGCGAGGCATTCGGCCCGCTCCAAAATTAAACACACACAGACAGTAAATCAAGAGTCCACACAGGGCAATTATCCAAAGGAAGTCAATCCACTTTTAACCATTTAAGAAAAATGAAGTTTAATCCTTTTAGAAATTTATTTACTATTTCAATATGATTTAAGCAATTTAAGTCGTCAATAAGTCCACAAATAATCCAAGTATAGCATTCTTTGGGTCCTAAATTATCCGGACAATAGCAAAATAGTAGCTACGCGCGGACTCACGTCAACTCGTGCGTACGTAGCCGCCACAAATAGGAGCACATAACCAATTAACTCACATATGGGGAAAATTCCCTAGAACAAGGTTAGAAAGGAGACTCACCTCGCTCCGAAGATCTTTAACCGACATTCCACACTCTTCTGAAGACTCCAGTCAATGCACTAGGCTCCAACGCTAGCCAATAATAATACAAATCCATTAATATATACTAAGGTACTCGTTATAATCCAATTTATAATAATTCCTAACCCTGATAGAAAGGTTGACAAAAACGCCCTCAGGCCTACGTGCCCTGAATCCAAAATTTTCCGAAGATAAAGTTTATCCATAGCCTCACGAACTCCAATATATAATTTTCTCCAAATTTCTTACTCAAAATCGTTGTCAAAATCCAAGAATACTAATTTTCTAGTTCTCCCCTCAAACCCCAAGTTTGCTACAAATTCCTTGCCTAAATCCATATATAAACTTTGTATTTAACTCAAAGCTAGCATATTACTTACTTCATGATGAGTTATGGAAGTGGCACCTCAAAGCTTCTACGAATCGGCTCCAATGGAAGAAAAATGGTGTTGAAATGAACCCAACCCCAGATATTAAAAGACCTCACTGCCTCAGCAATTTCCGCACCTGCGGTCCCTTGACCTCTTCTGTGGTTCCGCAGGTGTGGTTGAAATACCGCTTTTGCGGTCCTCCTTAGGACGCCCTTTTTCGCTTTTGCGTTCCTCCTTCCGCAGGTGCAGTCCCGCTTCTGCGGAACCTTGACCGCATCTGCGGTCCACGAGCCCCTGACCAAAATTCGCTTCTGCGCTCCTCCTTCCGCAGGTGCGGTACCGAATCTGTGGTTAACCCACCGCAGAAGCGGTTATACCAGTAACCAGACCCTTCAGCTATCTCAAAATTCCATGTTTCAATCCGTTAACCACCCAAAATCCACCCGAGGCCCCCAGTCCCGTAACACATTAGGGACTTGCTCGAGGCCTCAATTTACATTAAACAACGCTAAAATCCCAAGTCACGCTTCATTTAAACTTAATGAACTTTAGAATTTCAAACTTCTATTTTCGATGTTTAAACCTATCAAATCACGTCCGATTGACCTCAAATTTTACACATAAGTCATATTCGACATTATGGACCTACTCCAACTTTCGGAATTCGATTCCGACCCCGACATCAAAAAGTCCACTTTCGGTCAAACTTCTCAAAAACCTTCAAGTTTCTATCTTTAGTCAAATGGCTCCAAAATGACCTACGGACCTCCGAATTCACTTCCGATCGCGCTCCCAACTCCAGAATCACCATACAGAGCTATTCACAGACTCGGAATCCAAAACTGGCATCGATAACACTGAAATGAACTATAAGCCAAACTTATGATTTTTTTTTCAAAATGCTACTTTCCACAATAGGCGCCAAAACGCTCCCGAGTCATCCAAAACCTGATCCGGGCATACGCCCAAGTCTGAAATCGTCATGCGAACCTACTGGAACCTTCAGATCCTAATTCCGAGGTCGTTTACTCAACATTCCAATCCTAGTTAATTCTTTCAACTTTAAGCTTCCAAAATGAGAATTCTCTTTCCAAATCAATTCTGAACTTCCCGAAACTTAATTCCGACCACGCGTACAAGTCATAATACCTGAAATGAAGTTGTTCATGGCCTCAGACTATTGAACGACATGCTAGAGCTCAAAACGACTGATCGGGTCGTTACAAATAATATTAACAGATAAAGCTTCAAGAAAATTAATATTAAAAACAAATATCTTTGAAACTTCTTTTAAAAATTTTATTGACTATAAAAAAATTATTGTTTTTAAAAAAATCTATTTTTATTATTTTAAATAAATATTAAAAAATTAATAATTTTTATTATTTGTATATTTAAAATATGTTCAGGTTTGAATACGATTAAACAAATTGAGTGCCATGAAAAAATTAAATGTATAAGTATATTATAAAAATAATAAAGAAAATAATTTTAATTATAAGTAAATTAACTAGGGGAAAATATATTATATAATATGCAATAGAGAAAGTGTTACATAAATGAGAGAATTTATAATGTCAAAGATATAATAGACTTTTCAAGTAAAAGTCTAATAAAATCTGGCCAAGGTGACTTTGTGATAAATAGAGCAAAGTAAAATAATTTTTGTGTAACAAAAGAAAGCAAAATGACTTTTGGGTAATGAACACAAAGTTAAATGATTTGTACGTAACAAAAAGAAGAAAAGTGACTTTTGCGCAATGAACACAAAGTTGAATAACCACCCATGAAATCTACTCTCATCTTCAGTGGCGTACGTAGGACTCTTCCCAAGCAGTGTCACGTTTAAATAATGAACCCATAAATAAATCACTGAAATATTGTATATGCAAAAATCTATTTAAATGCTTTGATGTAATTATCATTTTAATTATTAAAAAAGAAAGACAAAAAAATGAAAGAAAATTTAAGAAAAAAGGCTAAAAAAACTATTTTTATAAAAAATAAGTAAAGACGAACGTAACTTAGCAAGATATGTTTCTTTTTAGGCTAGGGTAGTATATTGTAAAGGGGTGACTAGTCCAGTCGTTTTTAAATTGATTTGCTAAAAAAGTAAATAGTTGAACTATACAGAATTAACCTGCGACCTTGTTGGATTAAGGTCACAGTCTTAACCAATACGCTAGAGACTGCCTATTTGTCCATGGTGTCACTCAATGTTATTTGACCGTTCAAATATTCAAAAATCATTTTGACACATATTTAGCTAACTTTTTTGACAAAGCGGTATCACATGACGCCGCTTCACCCAATGTAAATCCGCCCCTGCTCATCTTAGTTTAGACCTCTTTTTTTATGAGTTCATATTTTCCCTCTTGTATTTCTTTATACAAAATTTAGTAGAGATCATGTCGGCTTGATTACAGAAAGGAACGAGTTGTTGGACTTAAATTTTATGTGGGGGTATAGCATTTATTCGAAATTTAGCTTCCATTGAAATGAAACAACAGTAAATGTTATTCTTAGAACTAGGGGTGTAAAAAAGAAACCGACAAGCCGCACCGACTCGATAATTCGAGTCAAATCGAGAAAAAAAATCTGATTATGTTAACCATCCCCAATGCAATGGCCCAATACAAAGTCGACATGTGGTTCTTACGAGAAGATAATCAAATCTCCATTGAATGTACACAGTCGACATGTGGCTCTTACAAGAATATAATCGAATCTCCATTAAATGAATAAAGTCGACATGTGTTTTCTTGCGGGAGTACAATCAAACCTCCAACGATGGGATACTACTTCGACAACAATTCGAAGAAATATCCCAATGGCGAAGGCCATCAGCAAAACATGAGTTCGGCCTCGTTCAGACTACAATGTGATACTACTTCGACGACAGTTCGAGGCAACATCCCAATGGCCAAGGCCATCAGCAAAATATGAGTTCGACTTCATTCGAACTATGCCGAGATACTACTTTGACGATAGTTCGAAGCAACATCCCAATGGCCAAGGCCATCAGCAAAACATGAGTTCGACCTCGTTCGGACTACGACGTGATACTATTTTGACGACAGTTAGAAGAAACATTTCAATGGACAAGGCCATTAGCAAAACATGAGTTCAACCTCATTTGGACTACGACGAGATACTACTTCGACGGTAGTTCGAAGCAACATACAAATGGCCAAGGCCATCAGCAAAACATGAGTTCGACCTCATTCAGACTACGACGGGATACTAATTTGACGATAGTTCGAAGAAACATCCCAATGGCCAAGGCCATCAGAAAAACATGAAATTCGACCTCGCTCGGACTACGATGGGATACTACTTCAACGATAGTTTGAAGTAACATCCCAATGGCCAAGGCAATCAGTAAAATATGAGTTCGACCTCGTTCGGACTACGACGAGATACTACTTCAATGACAGTTCGAAGCAACATCCCAAATGGCCAAGGCTATCAGTAAAACATGAGTTCGACCTCGTTCGGACTACGACGAGATACTACTTCGACGACAGTTTGAAGCAACATCCCAATGGCCAAGGCCATCAGAAAAATATGAGTTCGATCTCGTTCGAACTACGACGGGATACTACTTCGATGACAGTTCGAAGCAACATCCCAATGGCCAAGGTCATCAACAAAACATGAGTTCGACCTCGTTTGAGCTATGACGAGATACAACTTTGATGACAGTTCGAAGCAACATCCCAATGGCCAAGGCTATTGACACAGTATGAGTTCGAACTCGTTCAAACTATGATGGGATATTACTTCGACGACAGTTCGAAGCAACACCCCAATGGTAAAGGCCATAAAAAAATAGGGGGAAGTTAACCACAACCAAAAGTTAATTTGACTCAACAGCTCGACAAGTACCCCGGATACCAGGGAAATTACAAAGAGCACCAACCCATCGATAAAATAAAGTCTATATTGTACAAAATATTATTTACACCGATCCTTACAAAAACAGGCTCAAGCATGCCCCCTCCACAGAAGCCCCAAAACAAAAGAAAAACAAAAACAAAAGAAAAACACAAGCAAAAGGTTATACATAATCCCCCGCTGGGTAATCATCTTCGTACCAAGAGTTCGAAGCCAAATGGTTCGCCTCATCCAAGTTGATATCATCGCCATCAGGAGTATGAGGTTCGTACCCGCAAACCTCAAAAGCGGCACGAGTTTCGTTGTGCATGGTTTGAAGCTCCGCCTCGGTTGCCCTTCTCTCAGCGTGAAAATCCTTGTACATATCAAGCCAGGCCTCAGCAAGAACCCACAACTCATATAAGCGACAAAGCACGACGGGATCAGTTGAAGTATGGGACATTGAAGGTTGAGAACATCAGGTTGCATTCCCTACTCTCAGCGAGGCCACTTGCCCATTTAATACAAATAGCTCTGCCTCCAACTCTTTAACACGCCCTTCAAACCTCCACAAACTTAAGATTAGAGGCCTCCCTCTCTCCGGTCAACTCCGACCTAGAAATACGGAGGGCATCCTCCAAAGACACCGTTTCAGAAATAGTTGTCGCCACCTTATCAAAACTAATGTCCAGCTCGCCCTTAAGCCCTTCAATCTCCGCCGCCTTAGCACTCAATTTAGCGGTCAAGTTGACCACATTCGTTTGTAAATCGACATTCTCAGCCATCACCCCCTGCTCAACTCAAACTCATCCTCTTTCGCCTTAAGGGAGGCCTCGAGCTCACTATTACGGGCGACAGCCTTCACGAGCTCCACATCCCGCTCCTTCAGCTCTTCAACCTTGCACTCCAGTTGGTCCTCCCTCTGTTTGCGCCTTTTGCGAAATAGCTGAAACTCTTGGTCCTGAATATAAATATCGGCCATCGCGCGATGCTTAGAACGATGTTGTTGATACTTGGATGACATCTTCTCAAATACAGTCGTTCTCTTCCTCTCCCGACGCTCTCTCTCGACCTCCATGATGAGGGTCTAGCAAGAAAAAAAGTGATTAAAAATAAAATACAGGACGACAATCGCTGCATAAACCCAAAAATGAAAGGAGAAAGAGAGAAACTTACCCGCAAAGCTATACCAGCAACGTTCTGAGACAGCTCCACATCACTCATTGCCCTGAGCACCTCGATTTTAGGGGCAGCACATGGAGGAGCCAAAACGGATGCCACTTCCTCGCAGTTTGACAATAAGTTGTAATCCCTTGGGATGACTATGTGGAGATCAGGCCCCTCCACTGTAACATCCACGTGAGTATGGCGACCTACAAACTTATTAACCTCCTCCGGGTCGACACCTAAACCTGAGCCTCCACCCTCGACGTGATGGCCTCCAATGTTGGACGATGTGCCGCCCTCGACAAAGCGTACAGAGATGGCTCCTAGGTGAATCCCCTATGTTTGAGGATATCTCCCCGACAATATGGCATCGTCCATAAACGTGGGCATAGGTGTCGTCTCCGATGCCCCACTTCTATCAGCGTCGAAAGCTACACTTTTCCCAATCTCTATTATCCATCCTTTTCTCGATAATGGCTCATCCCCATAAGAGGATTCATCCAAAGGGTGGGGAGCCGGCATTGAAGAAGCCTCCTCCCTCACGACCATGACTTGAGAGGGGCCTTATAATTGAACAGGTCGAGGATGACCTTCCCGAAAAGATTCATTCAATACAAATTGCATGGCTGCGACGACAACGGCTTGTCGAAATGCGAGAACTGGTGCCCTCCGCCTGGAAGCTTCTCGACCTACCATCATGAAGAAGTTGAATTAATGGATGATGATATATAACCAATGAAGTGGTAAAGGGAAAATCACTCACCAGTTGGAACTTTAGGGACGTAACACTTTACAAAGGAAGGCCAACTTTGTGTCTCCGCTGTATGGGATAACAGACGAGCTACCCAATCCTTTATGCCTGCAATAGGGCAGGGCGGACGTCCATAGCTGCAAGCAAGAAGTACACCAACTTTATAATAAATACAGACGAAAGAAGAATAAAAAAAGTGGCGACACTTACGAGTTTCATTCTATCTCTCCGGGAATCTGGAAGAGTCAGAAAGGATATGTTCGGGTTTGACAAAGAAGTACATGTGCCAAAACTTGTGACTTGATCGATCGTCTGTCCCGATAACCAACCCTTTCATGCCACGGTGCCTCAAATGCACCATGGTACCTCTGTGGAAGCTGGGTGATAACATGTGCAAATGGTGGTGGATGGAAACATTACACTCCGCCAACTCTGCGTACTTGGTCAACATTAGAAGCACCTTAAGAGTATATGCGAAAGGTGTGTCGGGAAAACGTGGTAGAACCTATAGAATTCTTCCGCTAAGGGGAAAAGAGGAAAAGTATAGCCAATCATGAAAGGGTAGTCGTAGAAGGCGCAGTACCCAGGCCTATGGACATCTACAAAGTCTCTCCCCGTTGGAATCATGTCAACATAAGCGGGAATGCTATATTTTGTATGAAGAGCGTCAAGGTGAGCCTGCTTCATTTCAGAAAGTACGGGGACAGGAGTGGGAGGGGGATCTTTGAAGAAGTCACTGTGAGATATAAAATGTCTCGGTAATATCTCATCCACCGTGGGGAGACTGTCACCCTCTTCTACCCCCGTATCCTCACCGCTTGAATGGGGCATCGTGGACAATAGGATGGCCTCAGTGACCCCTTCACGCGAATGATGTGACCTTGGCATGACTTCGTTCAAAGAGGTATCAATGCAAAGAGAAGGAAGAGGAAGAGATTGTGAACGAAGAACGAGGGAAGAAGAAGCAGAAACGTATCAGAGCAAACTCGGAGAAATAAGGGGAGGTTATCAGGAATGAAATGACCAAGAACTTTAGAGAAACAAACCCTCCACCTATTTGTAAGGTTGAGTGGCGCCAGAATCGAAGCGGAGGTTCACAGAGTAGCGCTAGAATCGAAGCATCAAGCCATCAACTCCAGCCTCGAAAACATGCACAATGATAACGCACGTGAAGATGACGTCATTTCCTGGTAAAATGTATTTTCCGGTGTCTTACCAAGCACGCTAATTATCCCCCATTGGCCATCTCGTAACGTCTCGAAGGGTCAAACTTCTCCATAGGAACGTATGAGGTTCGCTCATCGAGGATGCACCTGGTTGCAACCCCGACAAGCAGAGGGACTAACTATATGGGTCAAAATTTGACCAATGACGACCAACGATGAGCATGACGAATGACGGGTTTTCCTTGATTCGATGTCCCGTGGGAGACGACCTTAAGGCAGACGAAAGACTATATGACCCTTGCAACAGTGTAGGCCCACTAGGGGACATTAAGAATATTCCTTCGAATATTCCTTGTACTTTGTCTTTTACTACTTAGGAGTTTTTCATTCCTTGTATATAGATGGGGTAATAACCTTGTAAAGGGGGATCCCGAATTTTGGCGATAAGATTATTTTACAAACGAGAAGTCTTCATTTTTATCTATCTTTCCCTCTAGAGATTATTACACATAGCTAAGATTTACCTTTTCACCTTTGAATTTGTTCAAAAGGGTTTTAATAACTTTTGAGTCAAACAATTACTTAAGATAACATTCTATATTTCTGATCATTATTTTATCAGTCAATTCTAATTCAATTATCTTTTAATTTTTTTAACTTCAACTTTAAATACTTTTTTCTTTAATTAATATTATAGAGAAGAAAAAGGGGAAAAAATTCATTGCACAATACGATTGCATTTTGTGACGATTCTTGTGTATCTCCTTGCAAAAGAAAGAGATCTCTGCAGGCAGATTTTCTTATGAGCTCACAAGTTACAGGTTTTAAACGAAATACACTCTGACCCTGTCACCTATTTGCTTGTTATTTATAGAGTTACATTTTCATAATGGGAGTCTTAGTGTCTCCAATCTCCTTAATGGTCCATGCTTAGTACTTAATTTTAAAGGGATATTTTCATTCCTATACCAAATTGCATACTATATTACAAAAAATATTGATACTACCTATATTATTGCCAATGCCCATAATTTTTTTTCCAGTTTTTGTAACATATTAGCCCCACCCGCCAATCACCACCAAAAGAAAGGAATATTTGTAGCTTTTGTGTTGTTTAAAGTGGAAACATGGGGTAGTTGATGTAGCTTTTGTGTGGGTTAAAGTGGAAACATGATATAGTGGGGTATGCTTTAATTATGAAAAAGTAAAAGTGGATCTTGATTACTACTGTGAGCATGTGATTTTTGTCTCACAGAAATTACTCCCACAAAAATCAAAATAAAATGTTTGTTTTATTGTGTGCAATTCTTTTGAATTTTTGTGATATTTTTTGTTATTGTTTGCATTCGTGTGTGCACGTTTATTTGAGAAAATTAATGAAAAAATATAAAAATAAGTTACATTTGTATTTTTAGGATTTAATTTTACAATTAGGGTTAATTAAGCAAGTGTTTGTTTTACAAAAATAAAAAGAAATCACAAAAATAACGTACTTTGCATTTTAGTATTTAATTGTGTGATTTGGGATTTAATTATGCGCAATAATTATTATTTAGAGTTAATTAGTATCTTTGAGATAATTTGATTTTATAATTTAATCTAGGATTTTTTGTTTTAATGTCGAAATTAATTAGGAGGAAAACGGAAGAGAAAAATAAAATAAGAAGACAAGGAATCAAAGTCTTGCGCCAGTTTTAATTAAATTCATCGGCCCAATCGACGCCCCCACCCGTTCCAATTTGATTAAGCATTTCGACCGTCCAAACGATATCGTTTTTGTCACACACAATCCAAAACGTCGATCTCCTTAGAACGAACGGTTCAGTCCGCCTCCAGCATCAAAGAAACGACGCCGTTTCAAGCTTGTGATCGAACCATTCATTTCATCTTGATCCAACGATCCAAAGACGTTATCATAACCCGGTCCGCGCCCGACCCATTCCCATCAAGGACCGATCCGGTCTCAGAGACGTCTAAACGACGTCGTTTTGTTAAGTCAAATGATCCTTGCCATTGATCTTAATTGATCTAACGGCCTGGATTTGTTCCAACCCTTCATATATATATTTCCAAACAGACCCGTTCCCGCCCCCGCCCCCAAACTAAAACCCCCTTTTTGCCTTCGTCTCTAACCATCATAGACGAAACCTAACACCACCGCCCACCACCGCGTCAGAAATCACGTACGGCGGTGGCCGGCGTCCAAACAGCCCCAAAATTACACCGTCGATTCACCTCGACCTCCCCATCCCCGATCCACCCTCATATTCCTTCGAATCCCAGCCCATCTCTTTGAATAACCAAAAACCTAACACCTTCTCCACCGTGTCCGGCGACATCACCTCCGATGGCCGCCAAAGTTACACCCCTAAACCCCCTCGACTTCCTCTTGCCCAATCACTAACCATCTTCCTTCGAATCGACTCAAAACCCTTCAAATATTAGTTTAAGTCCAAAAACCCTAGTGACGCCATAAGGGTTTTGAATATTAGTTTAAGTCAAGAAACCCTAGCGCCGCCACAAAATCCCTTGGTGGCGGCGCCACCTCCCCTTAGCCTCAAATCAACACCAGATGATCACCGCACTACCCTTACCCTAAATCCACAACTGGCTCTTTTCAAATACCCCCAGGACTCGTCGAATTTGAAATAAAAATAGACCCGAAGAGGTCAAGTTCTAGATTTCATGTACACGGATGATTAAGACCAAACGAGACCTCGATCATGTGTTTTCATCTGAGAACACGTGATTGAGACCTTGTTTGGTTGAAATCAAGAATTTGAAGAGAAGAATTTTTGAGTCTAGCCAGTTTAGGTAATCCCGTTCATTTTTCCTCTTTTCTTTTCTTTCATTGTTCTTGTTTTGTTGTTCTATGAGCCGTTTTCTCAACATGCTTTCTTTAGCTTGTTTAACTTCTGGTTCAATTAAGTCTGTTATGAAAATTTGTTTGAACCTTTTGTTTTAACTTCTGATCTTGTTTAAATTGTTTCAAAGTTTGAATTTCAAAAGAGTCAGTCCTTGATTGTTTGCTAGTCAATTTCAATCTTGAATCGTTTGTATGAGAAATTTTTTTGACAGTGAAATGGTAAAACTTCTAGGGTCAGAATTTGATACCCTGTGTTTTTTGTCACCATTTGATTTCTGATTTAGAGAATGGATAGATAACACAGGATTTAAAGGGTTTAATTTGAGGATGAGAGCTTAACAAATTGTTTAAGATTAGCAGAAGGCCAGCATAAGTTTTCACGGAACACCTAATTTAAATATTAGTTTGCCCATAACAATTGAATTAAAATAAAGGGAAAAGAGGATTATTAGTGGAACTGACATTGAGTAGTGGAGAAAACCAGGGAATGACACGGGTTAAACATTTTCTTAATGGGGTTAATGCTCTCATGAGCTGGAAAAGGTTTGATGGAGGGCATAAATAGAGGAGACTTGATCAAAGAAAAAAAACCGACTAGATAGAGAGAACACTTAAGAATTCTAAGTTGTTGAGAGATTTCACTAAAAAGAAACACAGAATACCTGAGGAGAGTTTTTGAGAGTCGAAGAGAGATTAAGCTAAGTGTGATAACTAGGGATTCAGATATTACGAAAAGTAAATACAGCAGAAAACCAAAAAAAACGGTTGCATTGATCTTCCTTAGATCAGTCTTCAAATTTCAACCTTGATTTAATTCTCTGGTTCATTTAGGATCAGAAATAGCTTGAATCTGATTGGATCTGATTGTTTCAAGTGGGTTATTGAGTTATTTGCTGAGTGTGTTTGGAGTTTTGGGTTCAATTTCAAGTCCAGTTGGGTTTAGTCAAGTTATCTATTGTTGATTTCCTGGTTCTGCTTGGTTTCAAACTTTTCCTCAGCTGTTGAACTATTTTGTGGTCTGTGTTCTGATCCCTGCTTGTTACTGTTGTTGTTACACTTGATGTTGTTGATCTTACTTTCTCCTTCTTATTTGCAAATTCCAGGTACACAATTATATCTCTAATGACTATGAGCTAAAATGTGCAGAAATTAATTTATGTGAAGAATGAATTTACTTGAAGAATTGAGTTCTGATTTAGTTTATGTCTAGATCTGTATATTCAACATTTAGTTCATTAAGGTTGTTTAAGTTTTTGCTTGTTCTCTACTAAATAGACTGTATAAACTGTTGTGCACCAGATTCATGCGATTACTATGAGATGAACAATAGTGGTAATTAGTTTCATGATAGGTTGATAGATGACTTGTGAATCGTTTCAGATCTATGTGAGCAGTAGAACACATAATTAGTAGCATTTTCATAGTTTGAGTTTGATTATCATGTCAATCTAAGGTACACGACTGTATTTCAAGTTTCAACAATTAAGTGCAATAGTCCAGCTTATCTGGCAATACTAGCTTGAGTTAATTCAAAAATAGTTGGGTTTGCTTTGTGTTGTCAAAATTGTGTTTTTCAGTCTGTTTTACACCTTTAGCAATATCCATGAATTCACCAGTAGCTAAATAAGTAAAATAATCTGAGTCTTTAACTGGAATTCTAGTGACCAATGTTTCATTAGTTTGAATATGTGAATATTGTTTTTCCTTGATTACAAATTGTCGAACACATTTTGAACAATTTGAAGCAATCTCAGTGAATATTTGTTCAATTTGAATTGAGGCTAGGTTCGGTCTTAACAATCAGAGCTCAATAGTCCATTTTCGGACAGTTTGGGCCTCAGTGCTTTAACGAAAGGCCCATATCTTGTCCCGATTAAGTGTTCGTTTGGACATGGGCCCAGGCCTACGATTGGCCTGCCCTTTATGCACACCTGGATAACGATTTCTTTATATGGGCTATGTTCAAGGCCCAAACTGGTTAAGGGTCAAAATTCATATGAGTTCATGGATCCAAATATAGTAGTGTTTAAACCATAATAATTAATTAGGACTTTTTCTTTTGTTATTAGAGACAAATAAAAATAGAAAATTATAGTTGCTTTAGGTTTGCCTTTTAAATAATAAAATGAGATAAGCCCCGCTAAAAAAAACACATAAATTGCGGGACCCTCGATAAATGTTTGTATTAAAATACTTGGATTTCGGGACGGGTCGTTTAGTGAATTTCACGGCCTTCCCCAAAGAAAATAATATGTTAGTCTCTTTAGGCGCGTATTTTAATAACACTACCTTCTTAAACTCGGGTGTGCATTTCATGTGACCTAAATCAAATTCCAAAACATTGAAAAAAACGTGTTCAGTATTGCGGGTGCATTTCATGTGACGTAATCCAAAGACTCATTTTAAACGACGTTCAACTTTCTTATAAAAATTGAATAAAAGCGATCAAAAATTAAAATTTGCACATAGGTTCAACATGTATTAAAATCAGATAAATAATCCAAATACGACAGTTGAGCGACCGTGCTAGAACCACGAAACTCGGGAATGCCTAACACCTTCTCTCGGATTAACAGAATTCCTTACTCGGATTTCTGGTTCGCGACTGCAATACAGAGTCAAACCCTTTCCTCGATTCGGGATTCAAACCGGTGACTTGGGACACCATAAATCTACCAAGTGGCGACTCTGAATCTCTTAATAAACGAATCCTATTTCGATTGTCCTTTAATTGAAAAAACTCTCTTTATTATATCCCATCCAGGGCTGTAGTAGCGGAAAAAGGAGGTGTGACAACTACAATTCAAGAAAGAAATTGTAGTAAGCAATATGGAATTACACGACATTGCTCTTTCAATTGCAAATTCAGTTTGCAAACATGAAATTGCTCTTTCTCCTCATCTTGTAGTTCTTGTTTGTGTTTGTTTTTACTGTCCTCTTAATTTCATGTTAGCCATGATGTACGTATTTAATTGCAAGTAGCTTTCAAATTGAAGTTGTTGAATGTGATACTTGAAGTTGACGAATGAAATAGTTGAAAATAGTTGTATTTTGGTAAGAAAAGAGATATAAAATTTCAGAAGTACAGGTGCAGTTGGAGTTGAGATTGGGAGATGTGTTTTGGAGTCCAATGAGGCGCAAAACTGATATTCAGCGGAACTCTAATAGTTTATCTTCAATTCACAATCCGTCTTCTTTGCCATCCTTTTTTAATTGCTAGTGGTTTTATTAGCTGTGATAATTATGTGTATAAATTGTAGTTGCTATTATCTACAACTTATAAATGTAATTATTAGGTGTAAAAATCTATGTTTTTATCGATTGTTAAATTGTAGTTTAATAGTCTTAATTTTATAGATTAATTGTAGTTGATATTATCTACAGCTTATATTTATAGTTATTTTGTAGGCATGTAGATTAGCTGTATTAATTATGTGTATAAATTGTAGTTGCTATTATCTACAGCTTATAAATGTAGTTATTTTGTAGTCATGTCGATTAGTTGTCTTAATTTTGTAGATTAATCGTAGTTGCGATTGTGACGACCCGGCTAGTCGTCACGTGAGTTACCGCCCCATTTCCCCCTCATTGTGTTGATTCATGTTTCAATATCAGTATGAGAGTCGATCGGGTGTATTCGAATTGGTTTTGGTCAAAAATAAGGCACATAGCCTCTTAGAAGGAAGCTTGTTTTGGAAAATTCAACCGAAAGTTGACTTGTGAGTTAGAGGGCTCGGACATGATTTTTGGTGGTTCGGTTAGCTTTGGGGGATGATTTGTGACTTAGGAGTGCGATCAGAATTGAATTTGGAGGTCCGGTGTAGAATTAGGCTTGAATTGGCGAAGTTGGAGTTTTGGCGAACTCCGGTTGATAGGAGAGATTTTGATCCGGGGGACGGAATGGAATTCCGAGAGTTGCAGTAGCTTCGTTAGGTGATTTTGAATATTTCTGCAAATTTTCAGGTCATTCGGACGTCGTTTGGTTGGGTTTTTGATCGAATGTTAGTTTCGGAAGTTATAGTTGAAACTTAGGCTTGAATCCGCCATGATTTGATGATTTTTGTGTTAAAGGTCGTGTTTTTATGATTTGAACAAGTTCGTATCATGTTTTGGAGTAGGTTGGTGGTTTTGGTTGGGGTCCCGGGGTGATTTCGGGGGTTCAAACGGATCATTTTTGGTTGGCTAGGAGATCAGATTTGCTGTCATAAAAGTTGCAGAAATTAACGCATCGCGTTCGCGTGGTGGTGGACGCAAATGCGTAGGGGAAATTGGAAGTCTGGGAGTTTGGACTTCGCGTTCGCGAAGGTGTTGACGCGAACGCGTAGTGGAGAAAGCTGGATGATCGCGTTCGCGATAGGTGTTGCGCGTTCACGAAGAAGGAATTTGGGACCAGTGATTTTTGTTGTACGCGTTCGCGTGAGGTGAGGTCGCATTCGCGTGGGTTCTGGTCTTTGGGAATTGCGATTATGAATGGCAGGTCGTGTTCGCGTAAAAGAAATTTGGAAAGTTAAAATATTGCCCATCGTGTTCGCGTGGGTAGTGTCGCGAACGGGATGAAGGAAAACCTGGGCGGACAGAAGGGTTTTATAACATAACATCCGCGAGCAAAAACCCATTTCCACCATTG
>MU676364.1:1617-16050 GCA_026770625.1 Nicotiana glauca
TTTCCTCGGTTCGGGATTAAATCGGTGACTTGAGACACCATTATATTCTCAAGTGGCGACTCTGAAATTTTTTTTTAATAACTAATCCCGTTCCGACCGTCCTTTATTTGGAAAAACTCTTTTTACGCTTATATATATATATCCCTTTTCACCGGGGAGTATGTAAGCACCGTAAAAAAGAGGTGTGACAACTAACACAAGTGTAAGTTCCAAGAATGGATCAGCCCTTGTGTGTCACTACTGTAATAAAAGTGGACATAAGTATTCCTCTTGTCGATTTCGTAAATCTAATGTTTCAGGGTGGATTTGGTAATCCAAAAACAAACCTGATCTTAGTATTACTAACCAACAAGGACCCAAGCAAGCTTGGGTACCTAAATGGAAGTGATAATTATGTTTTGCAGGAACACCACAGGAAGAACCGCAAAGGAAAATGGTATTTAGATAGTGCGTGTTCTAGGCACATGACAGGTGACAAAAACCTGTTCAAAGAAGTAACGAGGATAAATGGAGGAAGTATTAAATCTGGTGATGACTCAAAAGGGAAGATAGTCAGCACTGGCACTGTTCCATTCAATAACAACTGTGATATTACTGAAGTTAACCTTGTAAATGGACTCAACTACATTCTTCCAAGTTCAAGAAAATATGTTGTGCTATTGAAGATAAGATACGTAAAATAATCCTCCTAAGAAAAAGGTAAGGAACGCTTTATATTCTTTATAATTTTGAAAATATAGAATGGTCACATTTACTAAACATCCATATCTGATGATCCATGGTTATAGCATAAGAAACTTGGTCATGCAAGCATGCATCTTATAGATAAACTCCCCAAGCATGATTTAGTTATTGGTCTCCCTAAACACAATTTTTCTAGAAATCATGTATGTGATGCATGTCAGATTGGTAAGCAAACCAGGAACTCTTTAAGAAATAAAGGCATTGTGTCTAAATTAAAGCCTTTACAATTGCTTCATATGGATTTGTTTGGACCCACCAGAACTGCTAGTCCAGGAGGAATACAATATGTTTTCGTTATTGTTGATGACTACTCACATTTTACATGAGTTATGTTTCTATCTCACAAAGATGAAGCTTTGAAAAACTTTAAGATCTTCTGTAAAAGAGTTGAAACAGAAAAAGGGTATCTTATTACAACCATTCATAGAGATCATGGACGAGATTTGAAAGCAGAGCATTCGAAGACTTCTGCAATGATCAAGGATACACCCACAACTTCTCAGCTCCAAGATCACCCCAACAGAACAGAGTAGTTGAGTGGAAAAAATAGAATCCTACAAGATATGGCGTGAACTATGATACTAGAGTATTCCTTGTCAAATCACTTTTGGGAAAAATTAGTAAGCACAGCTTTCCACATTCTCAATAGATGTCTCATAAGACCTATCTTGAAGAAAACTCCATATGTACTATGGAAAGGTAAATGACCCAACATAAGTTATTTCCATCTGTTTGGGAGAAAGTGTTTCATCCACAACAATGGTAAGGACAATCTTGGAAAATTTGATCCAAGAAGTAATGAAGGTATTTTTCTATGTTATTCCATAAATGATAGATATTTTAGAGTCTATAAAAAATGCACTCGATCTGTAGAAGAATCAGTACTTGTTATATTTGATAAAAATAATACTACGATCGAGAAAGGAATTAATGCAGGTGATAAAGATCAAAATCAAGAAACACATCAGTCAAGCAAACCTCAGCAGTCGACTAACAGACTAGACGGTGCCATAGAGTCAACTAATGAGATTAGAAACAGTCAACCAGAATCACAGAAGGAGTAAACTACTCATACGGGCATAACATGTCCAAATGAATGGAGAAGTGAACCTAAATATCCTCAAAAGTTCATCATAGAAGACCCAGGTGAAGTAATAAAAACTAGGGTAGCTCTCAAGAAAAAGTAAAATATAGCACTGATCTCTCATATTGAACAAAAGAAGATAGAGGAAGCTCTAAAAGACTCAAATCTCCATACAAGCAATGCAGGAAAAACTGGATCAATTTGACAAAAAATAAGTGTGGAAACTACTGCCTAAGCCTACAGATACTACTGTAATTGGAACAAAATGGGTTTTCACTAATAACTCAATGAGGATGGAAAGGTTATTCATCAAAAGATCATCAGAAGGTAATCTTATTATCCAAGTTTACATTGATGACATTATCTTTGGAAGTGCTAACCCTCTTTTCTGCATGGAATTTGCCATTCTTATGCAAAGTGAGTTTGAAATGAGTATGACGAGAGAGCTCATATTTTTCGTTGGACTTCAAATCCAAAAATTTGAAGAATGAAAATTTATATGCCAGAGGAAATATACAGAGGAGATAATTCAAAAATTTGGTATAAACAGTGCTAAAGCTATTGACATACCAATGAGCCTGTCAACAAATCTTGACAAAGATGAAAAGGGAAATCCTGTTGATGAAACCAAATATCGAGGAATGATTGACTCTTTACTTTACCTAACTGCCACTCGACCAGATATTAAGTTTAGTGTATGTATATGTGCCACGTTTTAGTCAGCTCCTAAAGAGTCACATCTGATTGTCTTAAAGAGAATAATTTGTTATCTTATTGGAACTATTTCATATGGACTATGGTATCCACGCTCTAACAATTTTAAACTAGAAGGTTTTTTAGATGCTGATCTTGTAGGTTATAAGGAAGACAGAAAAGCACCACCAGGACATGTCAATTACTTAAAAAATCACGGATATCATGGAATAGTAAGAAACAACAATCAGTTGCACTATCCATAATGGAGGCTGAATATATCGCAATTGGACAAGGTTGTGCACATTTATTATGGATGTTTCGTCAACTAGGTGACTATGAACTATTTTTTAAACCTATTCAAATATTGTGTGATAACTCTAGTGCTATATGTCTTTTAAAGAATCATGTGCATTACTCTAGGGCTAAGAATATAGACATCAAACATTATTTCATTAGAGACCATGTCTTCAAGAGAGATATAGAATTATCATTTGTTGGAACTACTGATCAATTATCAAGTATTTTTACGTAGTCTGATGTCAAAAAAGAGGGAGAAAGAATTTTACATTGTAGGCACACAAAGCACATTGCAAGAGTCGACTAAAGGGAAGACCAAAGTATGCAACATTTGTTTAGGGAGGAGTCGATTGAAATATGCACACTCATTGAGGGGGGTTCGACCACACTCGTTGATGGGGAGTCAACTACAATAACAACATGGAAGTCAACTGTTGTTTATATATTATTTTTGTTATCATCAAAAAGGGATAGATTGTTAATTATAAGTTTCAATGATGAAAAACAATATATTACATTTGGTGTAGGATCTCAAGGATTACATTAAAGGGATTGAAGAAGCAATGCCAGTCAGGAGTATATCAAAGGAATAAATCAATGATCATCAATGCAAAAGGAAGAAGTAGCGAAGATCCGGCAGGAACAATTAATCAATGACTAACGGAAGCTAACAAGGAAAGGAATCCGCGATGAAAAAGGAAGAAAAATCGGAGATCTAGCAAGGATAATCAATTAGATACTGATGGGAGATATTACTGGAAGATCCCAAATCAAAGGGAAATGCAATTAATAAAAATCAATGAAGCCAAAAATCAAGGGATCCAGCGGATATAATTCAAGTACCACAGAGATATGCCCATCCGATGGAAAGCTCGTCAAGACCATAAATCAAGGATGATTAATGGTAACATAACTTTATTCTCGGAAAGAATCAATCTAAGATTCCTTTCAAGGATCAACTCCCTTGGATTTGAAATCTCTCAAGATTCTTGAAGGCCTCATGGAAAGTATATATACAGACGTTCCGGACATGATAAGGAAATACTTTGAACGAACCATCTACCCTCTTTTTATTCTACTCCAAACAAGCATTGTAGTTCCTTTAGATCTGCTGTGTAATTAGTGAGAGAAGAAAAAAAGATAAACACTGGTGAGTAATTGTATCAAGAAAAGAAAAGAGACAAAGACTAAGTTGTTGGTGTTTTTAGTTCTTGCATTAAATCCTAACTGGTGTAAAAATTCTGGTGTCTTTTATTCATATATTTTATTTATGCATTTACTATTATCCTATTCTTATTTCTAGTCGACTAACTGGTGAATTAGTCAACTACTTATAAAAGTTTCTAAAAATAAGCAATTCAACCCCTCCCACTTGTGCTTTCATCTGCAACTTCGACTGCCATGATATAGCTCCCCCTGAAAAAGTAAACAAATATCCAGTAGTAGATTTTCTATTATCAATGTCACATGCCATATTAGCGTCTGTATAGCCCCTTAAGATTGGATAAGATCTTCCAAAACATAATCATTCATCTGAGGTTCCTTTTAGATACCTGAGTATCCACTTTACAACTTCCCAATGTTCTTTCCTAGGATTGTCAATAAACTTGCTAATGATATTGACATCATGAGCAATATCGGGTCTGGTACATATCATTGCATACATTAAGCTCCCGGCGGCAGAGGAATATGGAACTTTATTCGTGTTTTCTTGATCGTCCTTCATTGTAGGACACATTTTCTTTCTCAACTTCATATGACTGGCAAGAGGTGTGCTAACTTTTTTAGCACTCATCATATTGAAGCATTTAAGCACATGTTCAATGTACTTCATTTGTGACAACAACAACTTTTGATTTGTCCTATCTCGGACAATCTCCATTCCTAAAATTTGTTTTGTTGGACCCAAGTATTTCATGTCAAATGACTTGGAAAAATCTTCCTTTAACTTGGTAATAAACTTCTTATCTTGTCCTACAATCAGCATATCATCCACATATAACAACAAGATGATAAAGTTATTGTTAGAGAATTTCTTATAGTATACACATCGATCTGAAGAAGTTTTTTGTACGTTTTACTTCTCATGAATGAGTCAAACTTGTTGTACCACGTCCTTGGCACTTTTTTCAGCCCATAAAGACTCTTTTTCAACTTGTACACCAAGTGTTTCTTATCCTTTACTTCAATACTTTCTGGATGCTCCATATAGATCTCTTCTTCCAAATCTCCATGCAAAAATACAATTTTCACGTCCAACTGCCCCACTTCAAGATCTAGGCTAGCTTCCAAACTCAAGATTATTTGAATAGAAGTCATTTTGACAACAAGTGAAAAAAAATCATCAAAATCAATACCTTTATTATGTTCAAATCCTTTTACGACTAATCGAGCTTTGCATCTAACCAGCTTTCCATTTCGGTCTTTCTTGAGCTTAAAGACCCACTTACACTTGAGTAATCTTTTTCCTTTTGGAAGTTCAACTAGTTCGTACGTGTCATTCTTCTATAGATAGTTCATCTCTTCCTACATATCTTCCATCCATTGTATTTGTTCTGGATGAGGCAACACTTCTTTGAATTTCTGTGGCTCCCCTTCATCAGTGACACAGACATATTCTGAAGACGGATACCTCTTAGATTCTACCTTCTTTCTTTCGATCTTTTAAAAGGTTGTTGTCCTTATTATTGTTTGTTATTGTTTATCTTCTTCATCCTCTTATGGACTAGGGTGCTCCCCCCTGCTCAGCAACCTCTCTACACCTTCCCTATGCAATTTTTCACCTGTGGAAGGATTACGTACAAGTATAGTAGGAGCAGTAACAAAGTTAGTGATTGTACCATTATCATTTATTGTCTCTGTTGATTGATCACCATCAATACCGACAATATCTTCTCTGAAGATCACATCTCTAATTTTGAAGATATTTTTCCTTTACAGATCCCACAATCTATAGCTCAACTTTTCATCTACATAACCGATAAAGATGTAGGAAATAGCTTTGCCATGCAGCTTCATTCTCTGCTCCTTCGGCACATGTGCAAAAGCTTTACATCCAAACACTTTCATATGGGAGTACACCTCTTTGTTGGTCCAGACTTTTTATGGAATGTCAAACTCCAATGGTAGTGATGGGCTTCTATTAATCAACTAATAGGCAGTGTGTGCTGCTTCACCCCAAAATGACTTAGGTAATTTTGAACATAATTCTCACTTTTTTGATAATGGTGCAATTCATCCTTTCAGCTATACCATTGTGTTGTGGGGTTCCAGGAACTATTTTCTCATTTCTGATTTCATGGGTTGAGCAGTAGTCTTCAAACTCTTTTGAGGTATACTCTAAGGTAATTTTGAGCATAATTCTCACTTTTTTGACAATGGTACAATTCATCCTTTCAGCTACACCACTGTGTTGTGGGGTTCCAGGAACTGTTTTCTCATATCTGATTCTATGGCTTGAGCAGTAGTAAACAAACTCCTTTGAATTATACTCTCCTCCATTGTCTATCCTGAGATGCTTCAATTTTTGACTTGTCTCCCTTTCCACCAGAGCATGGAATTTCTGCAAAACTTGAAATACCTGGTATTTTGTTTTCAATAAATAAACCCATAATTTATGTGAAACATCATTAACAAAGGTGAGAAAATATTTGTTACCTCCCATTTATTCCACATCCAATAGACCACAAACATCAAAATATACTAAATCAAGTATATCCGATTTTATTCCATGAGTTGCTTGAAACGATACCTTATATTATTTCCAAATAAACAATAATCACAAGAATTCACAGTTGTACCTTTTGCAAATGAGATGAGTGACTTCTTGGATAGGATCTGTAGTCCCTTCTCACTCATATGGCCCAATCTCTAGTGCCATAAATTTGCAGGCGTATCATCTACAGCCGCATGTAATCCACCTTCATATATCTCATTGGTTGTCTTGTACAACGTGTAGGAAGCAACTCCTTCAGAGATCAACAATGATACTAGATTAGTATACACTTCCTATTGGCGAAGTGATTCTCGTACCTGTCTCGATCTTGAGCGATCCCTGAAATCAAATTTATTCGCAGATATGGTACATGTCGCACATCTTTTTAAACTAACTTGCACCCAACATTTGTCTTAATACAAATGTCTCCAATTCCCACAATCTTTGAGTGACTTGTATTTCCTATCTTGACCATCCCAAAGTCACCTGCTTTGTACCTACAGAAGAATTCTCTTACCGGTATGGGATGATAGGATACTGCCATGTCAACCACCCATTCTGACTCTTCGCTTGCTAAGTGCATGCATTTTTCCTCCTCGTGAACGAAGAGAACCACTTAATCATCTTTGTACACTGCAGTAGTTGTGTTGTCATCATTCTTCTCGCAACTGCTCTCGCTTCGACCTTTCTTTTGGAACTCTCTTTTAAAGTGACCGGGTTGACCGCAACTGTAGCAATTCCTACCCTTTGATCAGCTCCTAGACTTTCCATGAGCTTTGCATTTATCAAGGCTACTCGATGCTCTATAAAAACTTCTTCCTCTATTTACTATGATAAGATATTGCCCCTGATTTTTGGGCTACTTCCTCATTTTATCATTGAGTAGGATGACTTATGTGACCTTCTTTAAATTGATGGTATCTCCACCATGAAGTGGTTGTTGCCAAATTATCATAGGAAGAATGCAATTAGTTTTGAAGCATGATAGTCTTATCTACTTCAGTGATTGTTTCTCCGAGGTTTTCTAGTTGTGTGATTAATTTATTAAACATATTTCAATGGGACAAAAAAATTGTACGTTCACTCATATGAATGGCATAAAGTTGCTTTCTCAAAAACAACTTAATTGTCAAGGATTTGGACATGTATAGACTTTCTAATCTTTCCCAAATACCAAATGCACTATTTTCATCCCCGACATTATTGAGTACTTCATCGGATAAGTGCAGTCTGATTGCACTAACGCCTTCTTATCCATGCCTGCCCAATCCTCGTTTTCATGATTTCGGGCTTTGCCTCTTTTTCATCAAATCCAATGTCTCACCTTTGTTGGATGAGTAGGTACTTCATCCTTCTTTGTCATATGGAGAAACTGTCATCACCGTTGAATCTTGTTACTTCATATTTTACTCCTGACATTTTTTTATCACAAAGTAAAATTGACTGTAAATAATATTTGTATGAATGAGCAAAACATGTGCTCTGATACAAGTTTTTGAGAATAAAACGTCTACAGAAATAATATTCACGGTAATAAAATCGAAATAATAGTTTAACACTGAGATACAATAATTAACAACAATAAAAGAGTGACAACGATACCAAGATTTTTATGTGAAAAACTCTTTTGAATAAAGAAAAAAATACAGCCTCGAGACGAGCAACTGATATCACTATAGCAAGGAATTTTACACGTTGTAGGTCCAAATAAAACATCCAATGACCATTGCAACATTCCAAAAAAAATAACCCTCTTTTGATATTCCTACTCACTACAGTAATGCTCACTTTCTATTTTCTTCATAGACTATTTTGTTATATCCTATTTGTGATGTCTCACTCTTTATTTCACTCTTTGTTGGTGTGTAGAAATGAGAGCCGGAGCTCTCCTTTTATAACCGAAGCCTCACTCTATGAGCCTGCTATATTTGATAATTTGCACATATTTTTCCTTCTTTTTCTTTAATATCTTTTTTTCTTGAACATAAAGATATTTATTTATAATAAAATAGATTATGGGTGGTAGCGAACTACCATCATTACAAGTTCCCTGATGGGCTATAGATATGCCTCTTAGGGCATTGTCATTACCTAAAGCAGCTGAATTACAACACGCAAAAGTCGATACTTTCCAAACACGAACATGACCTTCTAGCTCTTTGTGATACGCATCTATCACAGGTTCAGGAGGTAAAACAAAGGTATACAATTTATTAAACTAGGCTACTTAAAAGCTTCTTTTTCCAAAAGATGTGTGACAATGTTTCCTTCACTAAAGCTATGCTTCACCACGATCTACCCTCTCTCCATTGCCTTCTCCATTAACCACATGCATTCATAGATTAAGTCATTGTAAGTGGGATAATCTTCATGCATAAATCTTTTAATTTCAGTGGCGTTTGTGTCCACTTCTATTGGGATTATTTTTTCCTTGACTATGAGTTTAAGTGCCTGCTGCAATGCTTGTAATTCCACTTGAGTTGGAGCCATATCATATGTTTTATTATGGTATACTATTTTCCACTGTCCTTTGCCGTCTCGAATGACGCTGCTGATTCCTCCCTACAAGCTATTGCTCTTAAAAACACCATCAATATTTATTTTGTCCCAGCCCTTAGGAGGAGTCTGCCATTTGATACAAATAGTTCTATGTAAATTCTTAGTGGTAAAATTGGCATTCAATAATTTGTATTCAACCGCTTGGTTAATTACCTTATTAGTATTAATATGGTTATTGGTATTCTTTTTGGTTATTTTGGTTTCTATTGTTTCATATAACCCATAATGTGAACGGAAAAAAAAATCTTCCCACGCGACGTGCTTGTTTATTAAATTGATATTAACATTCTTGATCCTGTCGACATAATGTGGTGTACTTTTTAGAGGAATAATATTTCAATCCATTAAGTCCTAAAACGATTTTGCAATGTGGCATTTCCAGAAGATATGTGTAATAGTTTCATTAGTGTTCTTGCATATCGGGCATTTAGGGCCAATGTTCATACCAATTTTACTGAGGTATGTCCTACTTGGAAGCCTATTGTGGTAGCATTTCCACATGAAGAACTTACTTTTGTTTGGACATTTTAAGTACCATATCCATCTAAAGTTTTTGTTAGGAATGGTTTGTTCGTCAATTAACTTCTAGCAAGAATTGGTTAAAAATATAACACTAAGATTTATGCTGCATAGGAGGTTATTAGGAGATTTGTCTTGCTTTTTTGGAGTTAAGGCATTAATGTCACTGATAATATGTTGAGGGAGTTGGAAAGAGATTTTTTCCAAATTCCGAGAACCATTGTCACAAATATCTTTAATTTTTAAATTGCTCTCGGATATTGTTAGAGGGCTAATAACACTGCTCCTAAGGGGTGTAATATTTGGAATCTACTTAGTATCCCAAATATTTGCAGAGTTTTGGTGTAGTGCCCACCTGATGCCTTTGTTGCAAATGGACCAACCTTTTAGGGGACTAATCCAAGTATGTGATCCACTTTTCGTATTTTTACTCTTTTTGTGGCTACTAAGTAGTACTTTTGCCCAAATGGATGAAGTGTTGTTGAGAATTCTCCCAGCAGGCCGGTTAGAAGAGCTAGATTTTTTGACTTGGCCTTTTAGATACCTAGACCACGTCCCTAAGCTCTAGTTCTAGTAATTATATCCCACTTAATTAAGTGAAGCTTTTTCTTTTTCTTCGATGTCAACAATTCAACAACGTTGGCTACTAAACTAAAGAAATTCTCAGCCAAATATTTTCTTTAGGCACATGTCTTTTACTTTGGCTTTTGAATGAGATGGACCCCATAATTTTGATCGCCCAATGCTACACGTAAAAGATTTGATTTTTCTATATATTGCAAGAAAACTCATAGTATTAACAAAGATTTGTTATATCGGAAACAATGAAGACACCTCTATTTGCTCTTACTGCATGATTGTCAATGCGATTATTATTGTCCCCTATAACTAGTGTGGTGAAACTTATCAATATGATAATATGATATTATATGATATCCAAACTATAACACGTACACAATCAGAATCACCAATTCTAATATATCTGTCTCCAACATATTATTGTACCCAAATCTTGATTTCATTATATCTCGGTATTCCTCGCTACAGTAAACCATGAATTTCCCCTGGTATTCGCTTCTAATTCCTCTGCTTGTTTTCATTTTCTTCATCCATCAATGGTTCTTTAATACTTCAAATACCCATAAAAAAGTTACCCCCATCTCCGAGAAAGCTTCCAGTTATAGGAAATCTTTATCAACTTGGGCCACATCCTCATCATTCTCTCCATAAAGTATCAGAAAAATATGGTCCAGTGATGCTACTTCACTTGGGCAGTAAGCTAGTGGTCATTGCTTTCACTGTTGATGCTGCTTGTGATATCATGAAAACCCACGATCTCGTCTGGTCAAGCAGACCTAAATCCAGCATTGCTGATAGATTATTTTATGGCTACAAAGATATAGCCTTCAGTCATTATGGTGAATATTGGAAGCATGTTCGAAGTATTACTGTGCTTCACCTTCTTAGCAACAAAAGAGTCCAATCTTTTCGTGATGTCGGAGAAGAAGAAATATCGAACATGACTGAAAATATCAGACAAGAGTGTGAATCTTCGAGTTTAGTGATAGATTTGAGCGATCTTTTATGTTCTCAAACTAATAACATAATTAGCAGAGTGGCCTTAGGGAGGAAATATGGAATACATGGTAAAGCCACCCTAGATGGATTTGTGAACCTTTTGGGTACATTCAACGTTGGGGAATATATTCCGTGGCTTGAATGGTTCAATAAAATTAGTGGTCTTGACACCAAAGTGGAGAAAGCAGCAAAAGAGATGGACACATTTTTGGAGAGTGTGATTGAAGAACATATTAGAAAAGGAGAATACCGCTCGGGTGAAGCAAAAGATTTAGTGGATGTTTTGATGGAAATTCAAAATGGAGATGAAACAGGCTTTCCTCTTCAAAGGAATTCACTGAAAGCTATTCTCTTGGTAAGCCTCTCGTATACATTTTTGTGTGTGCGCGCGCATGAGAACATTAAAAACTTTACAAGCATTAATTCTAAACACATAATTTCAAAAGTACAATATATTCAACCATCAAGTTCAAATCCTGAATGTTTGTATTGACCCACGGGCCTTAAGATGGTGACATGCATATTTTAGGCCTTTCTCCCTTCCTATATATGTAGTGTTTAAAAAAAAATTGAAATTTAAATTGTATTAATATTGTTCTATAATTAAAAAATTGGTGACTTAGAATATTTGTTATGATGTGTGTCTGTGTTATTTTCCATAAGGCACTGATCTATTTCAAAATTTTAAATCAGCGAATGGGAATATTCTACATAATTAATCCAGAAGAAAAGCAATAGTAAAACTGCACCAACTATTTAATGTTTCATCCACCCATGGTTAGTGACTGTAATTCAAATATTGGAATATGAAAATGGAGCTTCAGCTATTTTTTTTTTATTTGTGCATTTCTTTTTAATGCATAGGATACATTTGCTGCTGGTACGGATACAGCTTTAGAGTGGATAATGACAGAGCTTTTGAGGCATCCAAGAGCCATGGTAAAGTTACAGAATGAAGCGTGACAATTAGCCCAAGGGAAATCAGAGATAACAGAGGATGACTTAGGAAATATGCAGTATCTAAAAGCAGTAATCAAAGAGACACTTAGACTTCATCCACCGAATCCACTACTACTTCCTCGAGAATCATTGGAAGATTTGTATTGGGGAAAAATTATAATGGTGACGTGTCAAAACACGTGGATTGGTCAAATGGTCAATGCATCACAATTAGTCACGAGTCAGAAGATACAACAGATACGAGCAAAGAAGGAGGAAGAGGCACGGGACATCAGATAAGTAACACGGCGCCCGTACCTATTTAAGTCATTCATATTCGAAAATCAGAAGGAATGAATCTGACTATAGAAAAGGGCGCAAATACGGTATTTAATGGGCATTAAATACTGAATACATTAGAGAATATATTTTCAATGTAATGATTGTGTAACATAGCATTCAATGTCTTTAATTACTCATAATGGCCTCATTATGATTTGCGAAAAATGTATATCTCCAAAGGTACCTATAAAAACGGGATATATGATCAGTTGTAGGGACACGAAACACCACTGGAATTGATATTGATTTATTTATTTTCTCTTGATTACCATCTTGCTATCCAGAATTACTTCTTTTTCTTGATTATCAGTAACCTGAGTTCTTCTAAATTATAGCTTTGACTAATCTATTTTTTGGTTAAACAAATTGGTTCTGTTACCGGGAATGTGATAATCTATTTTATTTTCGCTTAACTTACCTTGTTATATCAACCATGTCGAATAACTATGACAACAATCAAGGAAACCAAGAAAATAAAAAAAAACCAACAACTTCAGGAAGATCCTCAGCACAATAATGTTCTGATTCGTTCTCCATGAAGCTCTCCACGACGGTCTCGTGAAGGCACTCCTGATGGATCTCAAACTGATGGACAAGCTCAGTTCGAAAATGTTGAAGCTGTGGATGAGGCTTTGCAAAAACTTATCGCCTCACCAGTCAATAAAGCTCTTCAGGCCTTTGTTAGCCAATTACCCGTTGCTCCACCCATACCCACTCAAAATAACAATACTTTGGAGAACCCTCGTTCCGGGCTTATTAATTCAGGTAGTGGACGAACCCTCAGCAAATCACAAGAGGGAGAACCAAGTAATTTAGTTAATTCTGATTTATAAAATTTAGTATTAACATTGCAAAAACAGCTCAAGGAGAAAAGTGAACGCATAGAGCAAATACCCAGGGTTCCACCTGTAATCAATATAGTAGATATGGATAAATTTTCGCAACAACCCTCGAAGCCAAGTGCTGCTCCCCTTCCAATCCCAAAGAAATTCAAAATGTCTGATATACATAAATATGATGGAACAACATACCCCCGAGACCACGTGATCGCATTCACAACAGGCGTAAAAGGAAATGATTTGACTAAGCAGGTATTTGAATCAGTATTAGTCAAAAAATTTGGTGAAACGCTCACCAAAGGAGAGCTAACGTGGTATTCTCTTTTACCCGAAGATTCTATAAATTCTTTTGTTGAGCTTGCAGATTCTTTCATCAAAGCACACTCGGGAGCTCAAAAAGCAAAGAAAAGAATGGAGGATATTTTCAAAATCAAGCAAGGGGACTCAGAACTGCTTAGAGAATTTGTGGACAGATTTCAGCGTGAAAGAATGACACTGCCACGTGTACCTGACAACTGGGTAGCTATAGCTTTTACAAGTAATTTGAATGAAAAAATCTCGGAAGCTACGAGGAAACTGAGGAAAGCATTCGAGAATTTCCCGCTACAACGTGGAACGATGTTTTATAACAGGTGTAGACGCGTGATTTTTGACCCTCCCCGAGATTTTTTATATTTTAGCGTAAAATATTTAGTTTAGACATAATATAGCTATCTCAGCTAATTTTTATTCTTTTACTTTATTGTTACCTTAAAATGAAAAATTACAAAAAAAAAAAGTTTTATTAATGTTTTGTAGTCATTTTAAACTTGAAAAATACAAAAATAGTACTTTATATTTTTATCTTTATATAAAAAATAAAAATTACAAAAAATAATGTTATTAATGTTTTGTAGTCATTTTAAACCTGAAAAATACAAAAATAGTACTTTATATTTTTATCTTTATATAAAAACCAAAATTATAAATAAAAAAAATAATAGTTTCATTAACATTTTGTAATTACTTTAATCTTGAAAAAAAATATAAAATAGTTTTGTTTTAATTGTTAGTCTTATTTTAATAGTTATTTTGCTTACGTATGATTAATTAAATAACATCGTGTTCTTATTCTCGGTTCC
>MU676364.1:41526-54771 GCA_026770625.1 Nicotiana glauca
AAATAAGGTACAACATGTATTAAAATCAGATAAATAAGCCAAATACGACAGTTAAGTGACCGTGCTAGAACCACGGAACTCGGGAATGCCTAACACCTTCTCCCAGGTTAACAGAATTCCTTATCCGGATTTCTGGTGCGCAGACTGTTAAACAGAGTCATTCTTTTCCTCGATTGGGGATTCAACCAGTGACTTGGGACACCATAAATCTCCCAAGTGGCGACTCTGAATTAAATAATAATAAATCTCGTTCCGATTATCCTTTAATTGGAAAAACTTCCTTTGCCATGCCCTTGCGCCCTCGCGGGTAGCGGAAAAAGGAGGTGTGACAACAGGTATAGCACGAAGCTGAGGATTGAGAAAGATACCATTTCACGACATCAAAAAGAAGAAAAAGTAAGCTCGAGATGGGCGGAAAATGAAAAAATATCCAGAAGAAATAGTTACGATCCCTATATGGGACTTGCGGGAAAAGACTCACGGTCAAAATAAGACAATCAAAGGTACGATCACAGATCAAGGAATAGAGAATCAGGCTCGAGATTCAGGAACGACCAAAGCACTCATGAGCCACGAGATGATGATAGAAATTTGAAGGCAAGATTTGCCGGTTACAATTTCAATGTGACCACTTCCGAGCTTGTTGTTGTTTTAAGAGGTATGGGAGACAAAGTACGGTGGCCAAAAGAAATGAGGTCTAACCCAAACAGGCGCAACCCGGATCACTGGTGCGAGTTTCATAATGACCACGGGCATAAAACGGCAGACTGCAGGTTCTTACAAGGGGAAGTTCATCATCTATTAAAACAGGGCTATCTCACCAAGTTATTCATGAGAAAGGTAAACAAACTAATATGAAGAACAGACAGGAGCCCCAAAACCACCATCTCCAAAAAGACCCATTAATGTTATCAGCAGGGGTGAAGACATCAATGGCGTATCACACACTGCAGCTAACAAGATTACCAAAGTAACAGTTATACACAGGAAGCGGCTGCGACATGTCTTGGAAGGAGAAAATATTACGTTTGATGATGTAGATGACAGGGACCTATTGTCTCCACATAACGACGCATTGGTAATATCTTTACTTGTGTATGACACTAACGTAGAACGAGTTTTAGTTGATCCAGCTAGTTCTGTGAACAATATCTTGTTACGAGTACTGCACGAAATGCAAGCAGAGGATAGATTAGTACAAAAAGTGCATACTTTGTCAGGATTTGACAATTCCAGTGTTGTAATGAAAGGGGAAGTGATGCTTACTACATTTGTGGAAGGCGTTGTTAAAGATACAAAATTTCATATAGTGGACATGGAAATAGCTTACAATATAATTCTTGGGAGGCCATGGATCCACGACATGGAAGTTGTTCCTTCAACCTTGCATCAAGTCATTAAATTTCTACCGCCATGGGGAATATGCCAAATCCGTGGAGACCAACAAACATCCCGAAATATCAACTCCGTGGCAAATTCAAGTACGAAAGACGAAGATAAATAGCAGTTACAGAAGGCAGTTGAGGACATCACAACACAAACCCAACTGAACAAGGGCAAATGGATAAGGATTCAAGGCCTGATTCCATTCAAGAACCTGAAGAAAATGAAAACATCAAAACAACGATAAAAGAGCTGGAGGCTGTGGTTTTATTTATACACTGGCCAGAAAGAAAAGTGTATATAGGAGCCAATCTCAGCCCGGAGATGAAGCATAAGTTGATTCAACTTTTAAAGGCTAACGCAGATTGTTTTGCTTGGTCCCATTCTGATAAAACAGGTATACCACCGGAGGTAATAACTCACAAGTTGAATGAGGACCCCTCTCATCCACCTGTCAAACAAAAGAAAATAAAGTAAGGCACTTTCAAAAATCAGGTGATCCAGGATAAGGTGCAAAAATTGCTAAAAATTGTTCCATTCGTAAGGTAAAGTATCCTGACTGGTTAAGTTCCAAAGAATAATGGTAAGTGTCGGGTTTGTGTAGATTACACAGATATCAACAAAGCTTGTCCTAAAGACTCTTTTCCATTACCTCATATAGATCAATCAATTGATGCTACTGCAGGGAATAAATTATTAAGTTTTTTAGATGCATATTCAGGTTACAATCAAATCAAGATGGATCCAGCAGATGAAGAAAAAACTTCATTTATAACAGACATGGGAACTTGCTATTATAAAGTAATGCCCTTTGGTCTAAAAAATGCAGGTGCAACATATCAAACACCGGTAACTAAGATGTTCCAATAACATTTGGATAAAACCATGGAGGTATATATAGATGATATGCTCTTGAAAACCCAGCATTCAGAAGATCATATCTCGCATCTAATTGAAACATTCAAAATTTTGCTAAAATTTAATATGAAATTAAATCCTAAAAAATGTGCATTTGGTGTTTCATCAGGAAAGTTTTTACGCTTTCTTGTTTCTAACCATTGTATTGAAGTGAATCCAGCACAGATTAAAGCCATTGAAGAAATCCCTGATATACTTTCAAACAAGAAAGAAGTTCAAAGATTAATTGGGAGAATTGCAGCCTTGGGAAGATTCATTTCTAAATCATCGGAGAAGTGCTTCAAATTCTTCTCAGCCCTCAAGAAGCATGATCATTTTGAATGGAATGAAGAATGTCAACAAGCACGCAAAAATTTGAAAACATACTTATCAAATCCTCCTTTGCTAGCAAAATTAAAGGCTGGAGAAAGACTGCTCATTTACCTTGCTATTTTAGATGTAGCGGTAACTGCTGTTTTGGTCCGAGAAGAACAAGGTAAAAAATCCCCCGTCTATTATGTTAGTAAATCTTTATTGGATGCGGAGACGCGGTATCCTCAATTAGAAAAGCTAGCACTTGCTTTGATAATGGCATCTAGGAAACTAAGACCTTACTTTCAGTGTCATCCTATTGCTGTAGTAATCGTCTACCTATTACGTAGTATATTACATAAACATGAGTTATCATGTAGGCTAGCCAAATGGGCCATGTATCATGTATCAACCTAGAACTGCTATAAAATCACAAGTGTTAGCTGATTTCATGGCTGATTTTAGTCAAGGGATGCAATTTGAAGTAGAGAAAGAATTACAGGTATTCAATGGAGCTAACCCAGGAACTTGGACTTTATTTACTGATGGTTCATCTAACGTAAAAGGTGTATGGTTAGGTATTTTTTTGGTACCACCTACGGGTGAAACCATTGGACAAGCTATAAAATGTCACTCTATAACTAACAATGAGGCAGAATATGAGACTGTGATTGCAGGCTTAGAACTGGCGCGAACTTGGCATAAGTCAGATTATAATCAAGAGTGATTCACAACTCGTGGTCAATCAAATGCTGGGGACTTATACAGCCAGGGAGGCAAGGATGTAACAATATTTAGGAAAGGTACGGGAATTGATAAAGCAATTTCAAACGTGGAAAGTTAAACAAATACCAAGGGATGAAAATGTTGAAGTGGATGCCTTGGCTAATCTCGCATCTGCGGTTGACGTGGAAAATGATGCAAAAGCTTTAGTTATTCATTTATTCCATTCAATTCTCGACCTCGACAAGAATGAGGTAAATTTTAATAATTTAACTTGGGATTGGAGGAACGAGATTGTTGTTTTTTTACAGTACGGAACCATCCCTATTGACTAGAAAAAAGCTCATGCGCTTCAAAAAAAGGCTGCCCAGTACTACTTAAACCAGGGCAATTTGTATCGTAAAATGTTTGGTGGTCCCTTAACCAGATGCCTTGGACCTTCTCAAATGGAGTACGTAATGAGGGAAATACACGAGGGGAATTGTGGCAATCACGCTGGAGGAAGATCATTGGTAAGAACTTTAATTAGCACAGGTTATTACTGGCCTAAAATGGAAGAAGAATCAGAAAGTTTCATGGCTAAATGTGATAAATGTCAAAGGTACGCTAATAATATGCATAGACCTACGGAGTTATTATATCTGGTCATTGCACCATGGCCAATTATGAAATGGGGAATGGATATCGTGGGTCCATTACCACAAGCAAAAGGACAGGTAAAATTCCTGCTCGTACTTACTGATTACTTTACTAAATGTGTAGAAGCAGGAGCATTCAAACAAGTACGAGAAAAGAAAGTCAAAGATTTTATATGGCGAAATATCATATGTCGATTCGGTGTGCCAAAGGAGATCGTATGTCATAATGGCCCTCGGTTTATAGGAACTCAAATCACAGAATTCTTTCAAAGTTAGCAAATCAAAAGAATTACATTCACACCTTATCATCCAATGGGGAATGGGCAAGCAGAATCAACAAATAAGGTTATCATCAATAATTTAAAGAAGCGGTTAGAAGAATCGAAAGGAAATTGTCCTGAAGTGCTACCCGGTGTTTTATGGGCATATCGCACAACAACTAAAACAAGTATAGGTGAAACACCATTTTCGTTGGTATATGGAGCTGAGGCTTTAATTCCAGTTAAGATAGGAGAACCAAGCGCACGGTTCACATAAACGACACAAGAATCTAATGACGAGGAGATGCGGGTCAATCTAGATTTACTTGAAGGAAGGAGAGAAGCTGCGCTAATAAGAATGACAGCACAAAAACAAGTCATAGAACGATATTACAACAAGAAAGCATGCCTCAGATTCTTTAAAATTGGGGACTTCGTGCTTAAGAAGGTTTTTCAATCTACAAAGGCAGCCAACGCAGGTAAATTGAGTCCGACGTAGGAAGGACCCTATAGAGTTCGTGATATTGCAGGAAATGGAGCATATGAATTGGAGACAATGGATGGTAAAATACTAGCTTCACATTGGAATTCTGTTCATTTGACGAGATATTACTTCTAAGGAGTACCCACGGTCAGGTATCACCATTTTGCATTTAAATTGTTAAAGATTTATTAACAGTTTTAGATGATAGGCAAAAAGCTAGCCCGTACTAAATGATGAGTCACGACCTGTAAGGCACGCGGAATAACCTATAATTCCTGGCCTAGGGTTACAATTATTCTGATAAAAATTCAAACGGGTTAAGCAGTCTTCATCTATAATTGCACCTCCGAGTCCAGTGTGTTTTTTCTTTTTCAGGAAAATGACCAGCTGAGAGAAACAATCAAGTGCTCGAGGCTTCATACTTCAACACTCAAACACTTGGGGGACTACGTAATATACACAAGTATGTATAAAGAGGGAAAAGAAGATTGAAGAAAAATCAAGCCTGAAAAAGTCAAGTGTAGAGTAAAAGTCACACGAAGTTCCGAGCCACGCCTAAAGAAAATCTTACTATAGTTAGGGTAAAAGCTATGTACTAAAGCAGGTTATAAAGAAAAACCTTGCATTTATTGTTATCAAACGGGTTATAAAGAAAAACCTTGTGTTTATTATTTTTTCCTAAAAATCTGTTACAAGAAAAACAGTTACGAGAAAGCTATAGATGTAATTCAAATACATATAAGATGTTATTCAAAACTTGTCAAGGTTTAAAATAAAAACTTGTCAATGTTATTTCAATGAAACATGTGTATTCCTATTTTTTTTATCGTATGTTAACACCATTATGAAGTTGAGATGTCTTCTTCATTAAGTGTCAAAATATAAAAGGGCCCTCTTTTATAAAACTCATGTTTAAAACTATTTAGTCATGAGATTAAAAGAAGCATTTTTAAAGAGCAAAAATACTATTCTATAAGTCCTTAAAAACAAAGGCAAGAATAGAATAAACCGAAGTCCAAGATAAAAACGTCAAAAACTTCTTAAATACTTAAGACTAAGTATGAACTTAGTCATAAAACTATGAAATTGTTCATACAAATTTCCCCATAAAAGACTTGGGGACTTGCGTTCCAAAAAACTAACCCTTGGATGAAGCCAAGGGTTTCTAACACGACTTTCCAAAGAGCTACTTGCAACAAAAACAAGGAATTCAAGATAAATCTGTTACTAAGAATATGTGGGAACTGAAGAAGATGCATCAACAGCAACGGGCTCAACTTGGATAGGAGCATCAACGGTTGCAAGTTGATCTTGATTCACAGCAACAAGCTCAACTTGAGTAAGGGCTTCAGCAGGGGTGGTTTCAACTTGGCTTGTAGCAGCAGGTTCGATTGGGCTTGAAGAAGATGCAATACCCGTATGAGCTTCAATCACGGGAGAAGGGAAGTCCTGCGGTTGCTGAGCTTGTTCTATGGTTTCATTGACCATAGCTAATTCAGCCTCCAGGTCAAAGTTTTCTTGCCCAACTTCAATTAGGGTATCACGACGGGAATTCAAAAAAGCCCAACTCACCTCTACATCAAATGTTTCCTCAAGGATCTCATAATCCTTTTCCCAAGCAGCAACCTCACTCTTAAGCTCTTCATTTTTGGCCAAGGCGGAATTACAAGATGCTTGAAGGGAAGAATGAGAGCTCTCTAAAGCACGCACCTTAACAACAGAGACTCGAAGGTCCTCTTGTGCTTGAGTTAAGTTTTGCACAAGTTCTCCAGCGTAAACTTCTTTCTGAGCCAACATAGCCTTTAATGCCCTATTCTCCTCGCTAGCCTTGGATAGCTGTTCTGAAAAGGAGGATTCAAGGCGTTCTTTTTCCTTCTCAGCTTGGCTCGAGGAAGCCTTGATAACCTCTAGCTCCAAAGTTAACGCTCGTACTTGCTGTTCTAAGGTACTTGTACTCTCTTGTAAATCCTCCATATCAATTTGAGCACTATCAAATTGTTCCTTCCAGTTGTTTGCCTCTAACTGAGAATCATGAGCAGCCTTCTCCGCATCACGAGTAGCCTTCTCCGCATCATGAGCAACCTTCTCCAAATCACATGCTACCTTCTCCAAGAGGGAGATTCTGTTCATCAGCTCAGTGCCAATAAGATTAGCCTAAAAAAAGGGGAAGTAAGAATCCGAGAGTCAGAAATTTTTACAAAATGGAGAAGAGAAGGAACGAAAATACCTTCAAAGTGGCATGCACTATGTCATTCATAAGAGTCAGGCTGCTATGGCTTTCAAGCTTTGCTTTCTCGATTGGGCCAATCAAAGGCTCGAGCCAAATATCAGCTTGACCAGACTTTCTCAGAAGGCTGCTATTTGCAGGAACTCCAATGGTTATGCTCCTTATATTAGTACTTCTACTTGAAGAACCCACCTCCGTATGCTGAACGATAGGTGAGGGAATTGTCAAAGGAGGAGTGGTGGAAGGAGTAAAAATAGAGGAGGAAGGAACAGAAACGGTTGGCGCAGGTAAGGAAGCAATTACAGGTATAGGAGATGGAAAGGAAGATAAGGAAAGTTCATCTAGAACAGGTCCTAAATTTCTTCTACCAAAACCACTACCAAAAAGTTGGTCAATAGACTCACGAGTGTCGTGATGAAAAATGTCATCATCAGTATGATAACTGGATCAACAACAGGCTCGGTAAGAGACAGATGCGGGGAGACTTCAGCCTCGTCATCGGAGACGATACGTCTCCTTGCTCGTGGTCTCGTCACCAGGGAGCCTTCATTTTCTTCCTCTAAGTCTTCTTCTTTAGTAGCTTTTCTTTTGGAAAAAGAACCCAAGAGTATTTCTTGGGCCGAAGAGGTAATAGTACCCAAAGAGTCACGAGAACCCATGATTGCCTCAGCGATGACTCCTCGAATAGCAAATCCTGATAAAACATAGAACAATAAAAGAAAATATTTATATACGTACAAGATAAAATAAAAATTCTTACCATGAGTCTTTACTTTCCAATCGTAACGGCTGGAAAGGTTTTTCCATTACCTACCCTCAATTCGAGAAGTCGTCAACAATTTTTCTACCCAACCACGAAAGTTGGGCACCGTCTCCACAACACCCATGGTTGCTGAGAAAAGAAAAGAAGCGATATTAGAAAAGTTAATAAGCTTGAAAGAAAAAGGCACGGGAAAGATATAATACTTACGTGCAAAATTCCACTGCTCAGGGAAGGGAACATTCTCTTCACCCACTAAACCAGCAGTGGGGCAGCAACAAATCGAGCATACCAGCCATGGTCTTTGTCATCCTCGGGGCTTACTAAAACCCTCTTGCTCTTAGTTGCTTTGGTAAAATGCCACTGCGGAAAAGCCTAGTGGCGTAGAAGTGAATTAGGTGGGGGAAAGTAAAGACAACATCTACCATGTTAGCAAGGTTCCTCAAGCAGGCGACAACCCTCCAGACAATTGGACCAATTTGACCTAGACAATCATTGAAAAAAGGCAAAAATCTAGAATGACCGGTTCAATGGCTGGTTCAAACCCTAGAGTGAAAGGGTATGTATAAATAAAGGAAAATCCAATCATATAGGAAGCGATCCTCTGATTTGGATTAGGAATGATAATTGGAAAATCACTACTCCAATGATAGTCCTTACGGACTATAGGAGCTAAGATTTCTGTAATCTGAGTAGGGAAAATATCGGCACGATCTAAAGTGTTTACTTGGTTCCTTAGAGATTCTCTATCATGATGAAAAGATAGTTCATTAGGGACTATCTCTTCCACTAGAGGCTCACGTAAGGGTTCTGTGGGTTCTTTGTTCCTAGAATAAGCCCTCTGAGAAAGGGAACCTCTAGTTCTGGAAGAGGGACCCGAACTAGAAGAAGGCGTGGATGTGCTACCACCACGAACAGACCCCAAGCTACGGAGTCTACCCCCTCTTCTATTCCTAACGGGAGCATTGGGGAAGTTATCTAAAATGGGGGTTCTCCTAGGGTTAGGGTTTGGTAAAGCCATGACGAAGAAGATTGAAGTGAAGAAGAATTGAATAGAGATTTGAAGAATATCAAGTTTTAATTGAAGTGTTTGATACGCTTTATGTGGTAAAAGACAAGTAAGAAGTTATATTTATACTGATGGGTAACCGGAAAAAGGAAAAAGTACAATGATGAAAGAGCCATAATAATGATAGCTGACACTTTATGAACAGAAAGCCAAAAAGAAAGCCTAAGAAAGTCCTGCAAAACTGTAGAACCAATAAGAGGATGACATGTGTCTAACGCATTTAATGGAAGTGGCAATTGAAGCGTCAATTTTGCCAGAGCATTAATGGTGACAAAAATTCTCTTTTAATGAAATCTACTTCCCAAATATTCAAACTGATGAATAAATGGAAAGTGGGGGGACTATCTGTATTGGGAAAAAATTATAATGGTTACGTGTCAAGACACGTGGATTGGTCAAATGGTCAATGAATCTCAATTAGTCACGAGTCAGGAGATACAACAGATAGGAGCAAAGAAGGAGGAAGAGGCACGACACATCAGATACGTAACACGGCGCCCGTACCTATTTAAGTCATTCATATCCGGGAATCAGAAGGAATGAATCTGACTATAGAAAAAAGTGCAGATACGGTATTTAATGGGCATTAGATGCTAAATACGTTAGAGAATATATTTTCAATGTAATGATTGTGTAACGTAGCATTCAATGTCTTTAATTACTCATAATGGCCTTATTATGATTTGAGCAAAACGTATATCTCCAAAGGTACCTATAAAAAGGGGATATATGATCAGTTGTAGGGACACGAAATACCATTGGAATTGATATTAGTTTGTTTGTTTTCTTTTGATTGCCATCTTGCTATCCAGAATTACTTCTTTTTCTTGATTATCAGTAACTCGAGTTCTTCTAAATTCTAGCTTTGACTAAAATTCTTTTTTTTGGTTAAACAAGATGTAAAATTACTAGGCTATCATATCCCTGCTAAAACTCAAGTTATTATTAATGATTGGGCAATCGGAAGAGATCCATTGTCGTGGGAAAATCCAGAGGAGCACCAACCAGAGAGGTTCTTGAATAGTAATATTGATGTCAAAGGACTAAACTTCGAGTTGATTCCCTTTGGTGCAGGCAGGAGAGGCTGTCCAGGAATTGCTTTCGCTATTATAGTAAATGAACTTGCATTAGCAACGCTTGTGCACAAGTTCAATTTTGCATTACCAGAAGGGATAAAAGGGGAGGATTTGAATATGACCGAAGGCACTGGCATCACTATTTGTAGGAAATCGCCTTTGCTAGCAGTGGCCACTCCTTACTCTAGTTAGTAGCGTTTTCTGAAATATTCACGTATGTTAAATACTCCCTAGAGATGAAGAAAAAGAGCTCTAAAATAATGCTATAATAAAACTATGTATGATATTTATATATTAAGTTTATCTGATACTTGTACAGGCAGGAGATAATAGGTATTGATGCACGCAAATTGGTGGAATGCTTTTGTAGTAGAATCTTTTTGCATAACATACAACAGTGTAAAACTACTACAAAATAGAAATGTTTTCTGTGCCAATCTATTTGCTTGAGAGAGGACCCGAACCACTTCTTTTTTTTCATCAACGTGAAAATATTATCAGAATGAATCATTGTCGTACCACTTGAACGCATTTGACAATTATATAATATACTAATATATAGACTTGTGTAGTTGAACAAGGGGGATATAGTCCTGAACATGATTAATCTGTTATCCAATTTTGATCTCTTCTTCATGACTTCATCCTTTATAATTTGAGAGAATGCACCCCCAGCTCTCTGTCAAGGGACAAAAGAACATCCACATTTGAAAAGTTCTGACTAGCATGAAATGAGATTAAAAGAAATTAAAACTAGCAAAAACCACAAAAAAATAAATAGCGTAATTAGCTTCAAGATTAGCTGAAGAAATGATCAAGGTATACACCACATACGTGACAGATCCCAATTATGTTATTTTTTTAAAACAAAAAAGTATTCATGGAGCAGACTAGCAAGTTAGCGTCTACAGAGGGATCAATAATTCAACAAGAAGCTGTATCTCTAATTTTTTTAACAGAACTGAAGAAAAGTTTTCATCACCCAATGCCTCACGTAAAAGATTAGATTTTTCTAAAAATTGAAAGAGATGCTCATAATCTTAACAAAGATTTGGTAAATCCTTGATAGTTATGTATAAAATGATATCTCCGCGATTTGTTTGAACTAATCACAGACATTGACACATATATTGTTTTTCACGTGAAACTAGCCGTAATCCTCTTGGAAAGCCACAACCTCTCTGTAAACGAAGCAGAGTTCTCCGTTTGTCTTTGTTTTATTTACTGAAAATGTTGGATTTTCAAGTGTTTAAACTATGTTTTAAGAATTTTCTTATTTGTTTTGTAAGCTAATCGAGAATAAGAAATTAATGCTACATACACCCTAAAATTGTGTTATTTCATTGAATTAAAGTACGTGTGTATGGAAGTTTGTCTATTTATTGCAGACGAAACTTTCAAAAGGATAGAACACAACTGCACAGAGAGATGGTAATCGCGGCATAGGACTGTAGTTGGAAAGTATCTCAATCAACTAGAAATTTTGATCCTTTATACTTTGTGGGAATGCATCCCAGCCCTCTACCAAGAGCAAAAGAACATCAACATTTGAAAAGTTATGACAAGCACGAAAAGAAAAGAAAGAAAAACAAGCAAGAATCACTAAAATATTACTAGTGAATAACTTGGCTGAAGAAATGTTAAAGAATTCACCACGTAAATCAAGAAAAATACATGACAGTCCCAATTATATTATTTAAGAGTATGCATGGTGCAAACTAGCAAGTTTGCGTCTAATTCAATTAGCAGCTGTTATAAAAACAGCTGCTGTTAGCTAACAGTGTTATTAACTTGAAGCCTCAATTCTAAGTACCAAAAACTTAATTTCATTATATCTCCGTACTCCTCGCTACAACAAAAAATGGATCTTCCCTGGTATTCGATTCTAATTCCTCTGCTTGCTTTCATTTTCTTTGTATACGGTGAATTCGGGGGCCTGATTTCCCAGTCGTAGGGTTGTCTCGCGGTCACGCCCCTTGAAGCTCGAAGCCAAGGTCGAGACTCACCCTCGGGGGTCGTCAGGTATCGACAGCTATAGCGGGCTACAGCAGGCAAGAGGAGAGTTCCCAAGGCACATGGCTTAATCTGACAAAGCCGGCCTATTCGAGGCCTATTTCGAGATGTCGCGTCCAGCCATCCCATCTCCACGCCTTCACGGTTAACACGTTTTGTACTATAGAGATTTCCCCCCTATATAAAGGGGATCCCCACTACTTTGTAACGGGTCGACTGATGTTGCTCCAACTATTTCTACACAATATCAATAATATCTCTCTCTTTCTTCTCTCTAAACTTGCCCGTTCTTACTAGCTCGATGCCACTTTAGCCTCTACAACTCTCTCACTTGTTCATCATTTATTGCTTGGCATTGGCCATAAAGAGCTTTGTTTAATCATATCTTAATTGCTATCCCATTCCCAACTACCCCCGATAGCTCGAGATCGAGCCCAGATATCGACCTCGAGGTCTCCGTCGACCAGTCTGAAGCCAGGACAGCAAGCCCCTCGGCTCAATTACTGCCTATTTTAGTTCGTATCCTATCGTTAAACCTCATATTCTTAGCATCATTTGCTCTACCAACTAGCATAAAAATAGATCACGTATTTTTAGAATTCCATTTACAAATTTAATTGTTGTTACCATTTTCGCGGTAACCAGTTTGGCGCCCACCGTGGAGATAAAATAATAGTGATTATTTTCTTGTTGGTTCCATCACAAATATGCAAGTTATCTTTCACATTTTTTCTTGTCCAAGATCTCTTGATTTCAGGTCAAAATGTCTGGCTCGGTGAACAGAATTGAGAACAACTACCTCGAAAATAATAGAGAAAAGGACACGACCGTCCTAGAGGCCGGCACACCACCGGATTCAACTCGGACGAAAGGGAAGGTCCTCCAACATAACATCCATATGATTATCGGGGGAACCACCACTCCCCAAGGACCCATGTTCAAACGAGCGAGAACGTCCACTACAGAAGAAGGACCGACCTGAGAACGCGTACCCGAAGATACCCTCATATTTAGCGAGGAGGACCTCGAGGCTATGACAGCAAAGTAACGAAAGGAGAGATTACCCTCCCGATCAACATGTCTGGCGCAATCCACAACACCGAGTTCCAGGTCATCGATGGCGACATGAGATACAACGCCTTACTCGGCAAGCCTTGGATACACAACACGAAGGCAGTGCCCTCAACCTTGCACCAAGAGATAAGGTTTCCCATGAGGGATGGCATCACGACCATACATGGAGAACAACGGGCAGCGCAAGAAATGTTCCCAATCCGCCATGAGATGCCAACTCCCATATGCCCGGTCTCGGACGAGGAGGGAAGCGTGCAGACCCCCAAAGACGACGAGAAAGACTTCTTCGTTGCCCGAACTTTCATCCCCCCCCCCCCCCCCCCCCCCCC
>MU676364.1:55629-109708 GCA_026770625.1 Nicotiana glauca
TGATCGAGCACCTCCCGAATCGCAAGGTATACATGGGAACGAGGCTGACCCCTAAACTCAGGACAGGGTTTTTCAATTTCTCAGTAACAATATCGACTGTTTTGCCTGGTCCCACCTAGATATGATAGGAATCCCGCCGGAAATAACCTCCTACAAGCTAAGCGTTGATCCCAAATTCAAACCCGTAAAGCAAAAGAGAAGACGGTAGTCCGAGGTAATACATGCCTTCATCAAAGAGGAGGTAGCGAAACTTCTTAAAATCGGATCCATTAGGGAGGTAAAGTATCCCGAATGGCTAGCTAACGTAGTAGTACTGCCAAAAAAGGGTAACAAGCTAAGAATGTGCATAGATTATAAAGATTTGAATAAAGCATGACTCAAAGAATTCTTCCCGTTGCCTAATATCGATCGTCTGATCGATGATACGGCCGGCCACGAGACCCTCTCTTTTCTCGATGCCTACTCGGGGTATAATCAGATCCAGATGAACCCCGAGTATAGGGAAAAGACCTCGTTCATCACAAAGTATGGTACATATTGCTATAACGTAATGCCCTTCGGGCTAAAAAATGCGGGAGCAACATACCAGCGCCTAGTTAATAAAATGTCCGAGCATCAAGTAGGCAAATAAATAGAAGTATATATTGATGATATGCTAGTCAAATCCCTACGCGCAGAGGACCATTTGACCCATTTGCAAGAAAATTTCAACATCCTCAGAATCTACAACATGAAGCTCAACCCCGAGAAGTGTGCCTTCGGAGTAGGTTCGGGAAAATTCTTGGGCTTCATGCTTTCAAACAGGGGGGGTCGAGATCAACCTCGACAAAATTAAATCCATCGAAGAGATCACGGTGGTGAACAATGTAAAAGTCATCTAATGGCTAACAGGGCGGATAGCGGCACTGAGCAGATTCATATCAAGATCATCGGACAAAAGCCACCTTTCTTCTCCCTACTCAAAAGAAATAGTAGCTTCGAATGGACTCCAGAATGCCAACACGCCCTAGAAGAGCTGAAACGGTACCTGACTAGCCCGCCTTTGGTGTGCACACCCAAGGAGGATCAAATGCTATACCTATACTTGGCCGTGTCCTAAATGGCGGTAAGCGACATACTGGTTCGTGAAGAGCAGGGTACGTAATTTCATTTTTATTATACAAGACGAACCTTGGAGGACACCAAAAGCCGGTATCCCCATCTGGAAAAATTGGCTCTCGCACTAATAAGTGCCTCGCGCAAGCTGAAGCCTTACTTTTAGTGTCACCATATCTGCGTTCTATCAACTTACCCCTTCCGGAGCGTACTGCACAAACCTGAGTTTCGGGTCGATTGGCCAAATGGGCCATTGAACTTAGGGGGTATGATATCCAGTATCAACCTCGGACTGCCATCAAGTCCCAAATCCCGACGGATTTCGTGGCCGATTTTTCACCATCCCTCGTGCCCGAGGTAGAGAAAGAACTTTTATTAAAATTAGGCACATCCTCCGGGGTATGGACCATGTTCACAGACGGTGCCGCAAATATACGAGGATCCGGGCTCGGTATAGTCCTAAAGTCGCCAGTCGGCGGCAAAATCAAACAATCCACAAAAACCGCAAAACTAACTAACAATGAAGCTGAGTATGAGGCTATGATTGGAGGCTTAGAATTGGCCAAAAGTTTGGGAGCCGAGACCAACGAGGCAAAATGCGTAGTAAGCCAAGTGAACAGAAGCTATGAAGCCCGAGAGGACAGGATGCGGAGATATTTGGATAAAATCCAAATCACATTATGTCGCTTCAAAGAATGGACCTAACTCAATGACCCCGAGAGCAGAACCGCAAAGCCGACTCCCTCGCAAACCTGGGATCTTCTGCTGAAGAAGAAGACCTACTCCCCGGAACTATCTTCTAGTTTCTCAAATCTGTAGTCGAGGAAAGTCACGTAGAGATTAACTCCACTAGCCTAACATGGTATTGTAGAAATTATATATCGTTTATCTGAAGTACAGGAAGTTACCCGCAGATCCAAAATAATTGAGGGCCCTACGAACCAAAGAATCCCAGTTCTTACTCGACAAAAATGGGGCTCTATACAGAAGAACTTTCGATAGCCCCCTGGAGGTACGCTGGGACTGAGAGACACAGACTATGTGCTTTGAGAAATCCACAAGGGCATCTGCGGAAATCATTCGGGGGCCGATTCTTTAGTCCGAAAGGTGATCCGAGCGAGCTGCTATTGGGACAGCATGGAAAAAGATACAAGGGAATTCGTCCTGAAATGCGACAAGTGTCAGAGGTTTGCTTCTATGATCCACTATCCCCGCGAGAAACTACATTCCGTTTTATCACCATGTCCATTCATGAAATGCGGAGTGGAAATCGTCGGTCCTTTGCCGACAACGCCAGGAAAGGCTAGATTCATTGTGTTTATGATTGACTACTTTTCAAAATGAGTAGAACCGTAGGCCTTCAAAAATTTAAGGGAGAAGAAAGTCATCAATTTCATATGGGATCACATCATAAGCCGGTTCGGAATCCTGTCTGAAATAACATGCGATAACGGGAGGTAGTTCATCAAGAGCAAGGTAACAAATTCCTTGAAGACAACAAAATCAAGAGAATTCTGCCAACACCGTACCACCCGTATGCAAACATCCAGTCCGAATCTACAAATAAAACCATCATTTAGAACTTGAAAAAGAAATTGGAGAGCGCCAAGGGAAAATGGAGAGAGACACTGCCTGAGGTGCTGTGGGCATACCGGACAACCTCAAAATCGAGCACTAGGGAAACACCACTCTCTAGTATATGGCACCGAAGCACTGATACCAGTGGAAGTCGAGAAACCAAGCGCCAGATTCCAACACACTAATGAGGGCTCAAATAATGAGTCCATGACAGTGGCCCTCGAGCTTTTCGACGAAAGACGGGAAGCTTTGCTGGTTCGGATGGTTGCCTAGAAGTAGAAAATCAAAAGATACTACAACAGAAGGATAAATCTCCGGCATTTTGGGATCGAGGACTTGGTCCTAAGGAAGGTTGCTCTCAACACCCAGAACCCTAATGAAGGGAAGCTGGGCCAAAATTAGGAGGGGTCATACTGTATCCTCGGGATAGTTGGCAAAGGATCCTATAAGCTTGGCACCGTGGGAGGCGAACAACTTCCGAGCAATTGGAATGTATCGATGCTTAAACGGTATTACTACTAGGGTGTGCGATTGCAAAATCCCACAAATCCTCAAGCAAACGTCGCACTCTTTTCCTTCGACTGAGTTTTTCATCCCGATACGGGTTTTTTTCGGAAGGGTTTTTAATTAGGCAACATCCATGCATATCCCGAGAAATAACGAATGAAGCTCCAATAGGAAATGATTTACCATACCAAACGATCCAAGGAGCCGCGTCCACGCGGGCCGAGATCGCAACAACAAAATAACATGTAATTACGCCAAGCAATAAAGGGTATCTTTCAGCGTCTCATGCTCCAGAAAAGGAAATTTCAGCATGCTCGCGGCAAGGATCCCTCCACCAAATACGACCCAAAATACTCGGAGACTTAGCGTAAACAATTTGGCACCAGCACGACCCTAGGGTCGAAACTCCAAGCTCATAAGGCCCTAACGAGGCAGTTCCAAGCTCACGAATAACAACCTTTGAGCCTAAGCAAACTCGACGACTCAGAGACTGTCATCAATCGCCATGCACTGGAAACCCGAAAATGTAATACCCCAAGTGGGCAAACTTGGTATAACCAGATCTATTCTACATAGCAACAAAAATTGTAAGACCTTAACAGGCATGACAAAAACTGTAAGACCTCAACAGGAATGAAAATTTTGTAAGACCTTACTACTGGCGTAAAAATCAATCCCGAAGTTTAGGCTATCCATCGTATTTGTAAGAATCTCGAAAGGACATACCCTCGATGTAGATGCATAAACTATCCCTAAGGATCAAAAATGGCTCTGGCCAAACACATATGACTATGGTAAATTCGGATGCTCCAGCTAAATTAATGCGACTCGGGGACGCTCAACTGTCGCTATCAAAATTGCAGACCATTACTTTGAATATACTTTGAAAAGAACCGGTTAAAATAGGCTTCCCTCAACAGGGAAACGATTTTTGACCATGTCAGCTCCAAATCACAAGGCTTCGAGCTAGTCGGCCTACCAGCTAAGAACCTTACGAGGTGCTCAAACATCGCCGCTAACGACTTGAAATCGAGGTTCTTCCAAAACCGATGACGAGTCAGACAAAATTACTTCAAAAAGACCTTAAAAAGAGGAAAATAAAGACTACAAAATGCCCACGTGCAAAAGCGTAAGAGCCACTATTTCCAGCCAAACAAGCATCTGGGTTACACACTAAAAGATCTCAACAACCAAACAACGTAAGAGCCACTATCGCCAGCTTGAAAATTGAAAACTTGAGGAGTAAAATGAGCTCGAGTCGTAACCCGATTCGGAGACCGGATCTAAAATAGTTAACTACAAAATGCCTAAGGACACATCATAAGTGCCATTGTCGCTGGACAAGCAAGCCTCCGGGCCATACACTCAAAAGGTCACTTCGACCCAAGGCGCAAGAGCCATCGTCATCCGCCCATGCAGCCACAAAAAGCTTGAGGGTCAATTGAAACTCGAGTCATAACACGACTCAGATACTGAACCCAAAAACAAGCGAAATACAAATTCTCAAGAGCAAGGGATAAGAACCATCGTCAGTCGTCCATGCAGGCACAGGAGACCAAAGATCGAGTGGGATCGAGACAACACTCGGGCTGGAGACTTTACACAAAATGGTTGGGCAAAAGCGCAAGGACTCTCGTGGTAGTTCACACCGAAGGCCGCATCGACCATCCACATGAAAACTCCTGGGACGACTTAAATGGGCCACAAAGTTGTATTGCGGGTCTAAGATTCTTTCTTCAATCCTTGCTGAATTCAGAGCAGAAAGGGGAATAAGGGAATATGAAGCCTATTCTCTTTATATATATGCCAAAATAAAAAGTACTATATACAAACAGGGAGATCGATAGGAAAAAGCAACAAGGGATCCTAATCTACTTCCGAATCGGTAGCCTCAACAGCCCCCAAGGGTTTCACCCAGGCAATTACGTGCCTCCCGACGGCCCCTTCTTAACGGCGTCCTCTCTCTTCGGGGATCCACCCCCATTTTTAACACCACTCGAGCTGCCTTCCAATACGCCCTCAATGGTCTGCCTCCGAGAACCTAGCCAGGTATGATCCACGGCTCGGTCAGGCCAACCCCCTCAAACGTCCTCACAATGCAAGAATATGCAACGACTGCTCCTCCCTCATGCAAAGATACAAGTGCCTCAGCTTCAGCTTTGATCTGAACCAATGCAGCCACCAGCTCTGAGTGGAGGCTCTTATACTTTCCACTATCCTCCTTCGCATTCTAGAGTTGATGCTCGATCAAGGTAACTCTCCACCTAAGGTTGTCCCTCTCGGAAGCCACCTTGCTCACGTGCCAACTAAGCTCCGAGATTTCAGCATTTCTAGCCCGAAGCTCCCCTCTCAGTAGGGCGTTCTCCCTCTCAAACTACACAAAGCGAGGACTGAGGAGTTAAAAGCGATGAAATTTCGCAAGGGCTCAAATGATAGTAAAAATAGGGGATGAATAACCTACTTAGTAAAATAAGATTTCTCACGTTCACGGTGGCTCACCTCATCCTAATACTGGGCGACAGCCTGGTCATAAAGCACTTTGGCTTAAAATCATATAAAAAAGCTAGAGGAATAAAGGTCGGAGCAGCCCAAGGAGGCGGACAAGGCTAGCAGAAGTTACCCGATCACAAAGACTGCCCATCTCGCCAAAAATGAATGAAGCATCGACCTCAGAACTACCCTCAAGGATGATCGCCGGCCTCTCGGGTACATCTCCTCCTTTGATGAGTGCTCCTGCCACAGAAGGCTCCTTGCGAGGCCCATCTAGCACTTCGTAAGATGGAAGGATCTCCCCTAGAGGAGAATCAACAACAATCAACGGGCTAACGGGGTCAGCCAAAATCTCCGTCCCTTGTTCACCTTGGGTCCCAAATCGAGGCCACCCTGAACTACCCGCCAAGGGCGTCCTAACTCGAGAAGAACTCCAACCACCTGCCAGTTCGGGGGCAGTGCTCGATACCCCTTCCATTGCCTTACCACCATAGGGTTGGGCCGCGCCAACATCAGACTCTTGTCTGGAAGCATCCATCCCTACTGCTCAAGGATCAATCAAGCTCAAATTCTCTCCGAGAGGTGCCGAGAAGCTGCTTTCTCCCTAACCTTCATAATGAGGATTTCCCGTCGCCCTGGAGGTCAAACCCATTGGGTCAACCTTGGAATCCTCCACCTTGACCCTCTTGGGCTCCGGTGGCCCAACGGATAGACTCTCCTGCCTTTTCTTCTCCTCGCCAAGCACCAGAACGTCCCCTCCAACGGACGGTGCCTCCCTCATCAGTGGAGTTTCTCCCAAACCTGCATAGATGCAGAGATAAAATGCACAGGAGGGAGAAAGCTACTAACAACAAACTATATCAAAACGCTTAGATGCATTGAGGCTCCAGGCTCACCATGGTCTTTGGCTTCCCACCGAGCTCGGGATAAATCTCCCCACGCTAGATCAATATACGGGCAGATTGAGTACAAACGACCCACTTGACCCTAGAGATCCGACACTGCGCCAGGGTAGATCGCTGCGGCTGAAAAGACAAGAAAAGCAGAGTTAGATGCATAGAGAGAAATCACCAAGAAAGGGCGAAGACACCACGTTTACTTACGCCCGGCATTCCACTTCTCAGGGAATGACATCTTTTTCATTGGGATCAGGTCAGACTTTCTCACTTGGATCAATCGTCTTAACCATCCATCATCCCCAAACTCCTCGGTGCAGGCAAAAAGGGGTCTCGGGGCTTGACAAAGAATCTTGATTAAGCCCCCGCGAAGAAGACGGGGACTATACATCCGGATCAGATGGTTCAGGGTAAAGGGCATTCCTTCTATCATGCTCTAGTAATGCTCGATCATATGAACCACACGCCAGAATTAAGGATGAACTTAACCCAGAGTTACCTAATAACTCTAGTAGAAGTCGAGAACCATAAGAACGATCGGGAGCGAGGATAGCCCCACCAACCCCAAGGTGAATGGGTAGGTATGCACACTCAGAAAGCCGGCTCTATAAGCCATAATATCTTCCTCCCGAGCGGGAATCTCTATGAGCACGGAATCCCTCCAACAACAGTCGGCCCTCACTCTTTCAATGTCTACTATAGAGTTGATATACCGGGTTACGGGCTCGCGGTGCCCTGATCTCAAGAAAGGTCTCTTGACCCTAAAATCGGAGGTCATCATAAAGGATCCTGGGACGCACTCCTTGACACGAGGGGGAGTAGCCGCGTCTCCTTGAGAGAAAAATGAAGAAGGTGAGCACGCAACCTCCTGGGAAGCAGAAGTGGAAATTTTTGCCATCCTTGAAGAAATCTGAGGAAAGAAGAAAAGAGGGTTGCGTTCCTGAAGAAGAGCAAGGACGAGGGAAAAACAGAACTTACTAAGGGTTTTTTGGCACGAGATTGAATCTAGAAGGTAAGAGGTAAGTATTTATAAAAGCACCATGGGCACATTGAAGGAAGCCAATCGCCACAGTCAATGCGGAAACCAGCATGGACAGTGCACATGGTGCACCTTGACATCTCGTAGCCATTCGCAAGAACACCAAAAGAAGAAGGAGTTCAGGACCGTTTCTTCTCGCCGCCTTCACTCTAAGAAATGCGGAGACTATTTGTATACGGCGAATCCAGGGGCCTGATTTCCCGGTCGTAGGGTTGTATCGCGGTCACACCCCTCAAGGCTCAAAGCCAAGGTCGAGACTCACCTTCAGGGGTCGTCAGGTAACGGCCCGGAGGGCATCACATTCTGAAAGCTATAGCAGACTACAACAGGCAAGAGGGTAGTTCCCAAGGCACATGGATTAATCCGACAAAGCCAGCCTATTCGAGGCCTATTTCAATATGTCGCATCCAGCCATCCCATCTCCATGCCTTCACGGTTAACACATTTTGTACTATAGCGGATTTCCCTCCTATATAGAGGGGATCCCCACCACTTTGTAATGGGTCGGCTGATGTTGCACCAATTATTTCTACACAATATCAATAATATCTCTCTCTCTTTCTTCTCTCTAAACTTGCCCGTTCTTACTAGCTCGAGGCCACTTTAGCCTCTACAACTCTCTCACTTGTTCATCATTTATTGCTTCGTATTGGCCATAAAGAGCCTTGTTTAATCATATCTTAACTGTTATCACATTCCGTACTAACCTCGATAGCTCAAGATTAAGCCTAGATATCGACCTCGTGGTCCTCCATCGACCAGTCCGAAGCCAGGACAGCAAGCCCCTCGGCTCGATTACTTCCCTGTTTTTGCTCGTATTCTATCATTAAACCTCATATTCTTAGATTCATATGCTCTAACAACTAGCTTAAAAATAGATAACGTATTTTTAGAATCCCATTTACAAATTTAATTATTGTTAACATTTTTGCAGTAAACATTCTTCCTTCATCAGTGGTTCTTAACTACTTCAAAGATAGGCCAAAAAACGTTACCCCCATCTCTGAGAAAACTTCCAGTTATAGGAAATCTTCATCAACTTGGGTCACATCCTCATCGTTCTTTCCATAAGTTATCAGAAAAACATGGTCCAGTCATGCTACTTCACTTGGGCAGTAAGCCAATGGTTGTTTCTTCCTTTGTTGATGTTCCTTGTGATATCATGAGAACCCATGACCTCGTCTGGTCAAGTAGACCTAAATCCAGCATCGCTGATAGACAACTTTATGGCTCCTAGGATGTGGGCTTTAGTCCTTTTGGTGAATACTGGAGGCAAGTATGAAGTATTACTGTGCTTCACCTTCTCATCAATAAAAGAGTCCAATCTTTTCGTGATGTCAGAGAAGAAGAAACTGCTAACATGATTGCAAAAATCAGGCAAGGATGTGATTCCTCGAGTTCAGTGATAGATTTGAGAGATCTATTTTGTTCTCTGACTAATAACATAATTAGCAGAGTGGCCTTAAGGAGGAAATATAATGAAGGGGAAAGTGGGATGAATGCTAAGGCCACCCTGGAACAATATCTTGAACTTCTAGGTATTTTTAACGTTGAGGATTATATTCCATGGCTTGAATGGTTCAATAAAATTAATGATCTGGACATCAGAGTGGAGAAAGTAGCTAAAGAGTTGGACTCATATTTAGAGACGGTGATTGAAGAACACATGATTAGGAACAAGAAAGAACAATACCACGCGAGTGAAGCTGAAGACTTCGGGGACGTTTTTCTTGAAATTCAGAATGGAAAGGAAACATGTTTTCTTCTTTAAAGGGATTCATTGAAAGCTATACTCTTGGTAAGCATGTCGTACTCCCGCATAGCTAGTCATCTATGCATTATTTAATTCAACATAACAATCTATCACCCTTTGGTGATAGATCAGGTTTACGGAAATGTGAATTAATTTTATGTGTAAAATAATTACTATCGCAACATCATTTCGAGAAGAAAATGGTGATGAGACTACACCAAGTACTTTTTTGCGTTCATCATCCCCTATTGTTAGTACTAACTTACAAGGTCAGGCTTGTTTTTTATTTTCATTTGGGTTTCTAGCTAATGCATAGGATGCGTTTGCTGCGGGTAAGGATTCAACATATACAGCTCTAGAGTGGACAATGACTGAGCTTTTGAGGCATGCAAAAGCTATCGAAACATTATAGAATGATGTGTGAGTATTAGCCCAAGGGAAATTGGAGATAATAGAGATTGACTTGGGAAATATGTAGTACCTGCAAGAAGTGATCAAGGAGAGTCTCAGATTTCATCCACTGTTTCCGCTACTACTTCCTCGAGAATCAACAGAAGACATAAAATTACTAGTGTATGATATACCTACTAAAACTCAAGTCATAATTAATGCTTGGGCAATCGAAGAGATCCATTGTCGTGGGATGATTCTATGACGACCAAAACAGTTATCATTTGCCTTAAACTAAATTCTATGATTCCGAGGCCTTGAAAACCTCATTTAGGGTCACCTCGATTGGCTTGCACAGTCTGAGCGCATAGCCGGAAAGCTTAAATATAAATATCTGTGAAAATATGATAAAATTTGGTTATAAAATAAATTAATTTGACTTCGGTCAACGTTTTGAGTAAACGAACCCGGACTCGTGATTTGACGGTTACGGAGGTTCCGTAGAAAAATATGGGACTTGGGCGTATGCCTGGTATAGAACTCTGAGGTCCCGAGCCCGAGAAATGAATTTTTAAAGAAAATTGATTTCTAAAATTGTTTAACAAAATTTGGTTAGAACGTGTTGGTATCGGGCCCGTATTTTGGTTATGGTGCCCAGTACAGGTCTTAAATATGATTTAAGATGCTTCTGTAAAATTTGGTAAAAACGGACGTCGTTTGACGTGATTCGGGCCTAAATTGCTAAATTTGATACTTGATGAAGTTTGAGAAAAAGTTCTTGATTTTGAAGTTTGATTCATTGTTATTAAGGTTATTTTGGCGATTTGATCGCACGGATAAGTCCGTAGGATGTTTTTGAGGTTGTGTGTATATTTGGTTTGGAGCCCCAAGGGCTCGGGTGAGTTTTGGATAGGTGTCGGGGTGTTTTAGACTTGAAAAAAATCTGGTTTTTTCAGCAGTTCTGGTGTCGGTGATTTCATCTATGTGATCGCACAAGAAAGGCCGTGATCGCATAGAGTAAATTTAGGGGTTTTTATTTTGTTCTATGTGATCGCATACTTCCTTCCGCGATCGTGTAGAGTTAAGTTGTGAGGTCCATTTTCTGTTCTATGCGATCGCATTGTCTACTCTGCGATTGCAATGCGTTAGCCCAAGCTGGATGTCACGGCCCAAAATCCACTGAGGGTCATGGTGGCGCAGTACGCCGTTGTCAGGCAAGCCAACCATTAATACTTAATTAAATTCTAATTTAAATATTCCGAAAAACACTCCTTTTATGCTTTTAAAACCATACGTAGTTAGTCCCTCTGAAAATAATAATAATAATGAAACATTTAACGACTTTGAAAATTCTTAATACCCCAAATACCTTCCCAGAACCCGGTATCACAAGTGAATGAGCAATTTCTAAGAAAAACGAATAAAATACAATAGCTTTCCGGAATACAATTGGACAGAAAATAAATAGAATCCTGAGAGGGACTATACTAGCTGTGGGTCGCCTCAAGGAAATACAGCTCACCTAGTCTCCGTGTCAAGCATGCTGCTACGCCCACTGGGCAACTAGAGATGCATGAGCATGTGCAACAAAAATGCAAAGAAGTGTAGTATGAGTACAAAAACAACGTGTACTCAATAAGTATCCCGCCTAATCTCGAAGAAGTAGAGACGAGAGGTCGACTTCGATACTTACTAAGGGTCCAATAATGATATAGTGAAAATGTGAGGAAAACGTGGATTTATATAGGAATTATAACTCATAAAGCCGGAAAGCAGGTAAACACCTTCTCAAATAATAAAGGATTTCCAAGATTTACTTTTCATTATCTTTATCAATTTATATCTAGCTAGGAAAGGCAAATACCAACATTTAATATTCTCAGGCAAGCAATACAAGCATGCGCATATCATGTCGAGGTCGAACGACGCGAACCATAGATGCATCTATTGCCCCGCTCGCGAATCATCCATGCGACGCGGGTACACATGGAACCACATATTCAAACAATTAATTAGGATTGCATTAGGAACGACTATCCAAGGAAAATCCAAGTTCTCTCTTTATGACGATTTAAGAAAAATGAGGTTTAATCCTTTTAGAAATTCATTTACCAATTCGATAGAATTTAAGCAATTCAAATCATCAATAGTATTACAAATATTTCCAAGTACAGCATGCCTTTGGGTCCTAGACTACCCGGACAATAGCATAATAGTCGCTACACACGGACTCTCGTCACTTCGTGCGTACGTAGGCACCACAAATAGGAGCACATAACTAGTTATTTCACCTATAGGAACAATTCCCTCTTACAAGGTTAGAAAAGAAACTCACCTCACCCCGAAGCATATATTATGATTCAAGAACGCGCTCAAACCTCCAATTTGGAGTCGAACGATCCAAAACTATTCAAGTAGGGTAAGAACTAGTCAATACATGCTCAAAAGTTCATATACTAATTATTAAACAAATTTTCCAATCCTAAATGCAAGGTTCCTAAAATTCATCCCTGGGCACACGTGCCCGGATTCTGGAAATTTTTGAAGAATATTGTTACCCATAACCTAAAGATCAAGAATATATGATTTTTACCCCATTCCCTAACAATTTTCGTGGTTAAATATTTTTTGTACCAAATTCTAGGTATTTCATCTACAACGCATGATTTTTCTTAATTTTCACGTGTTAATCTACCCATAATCCATGCATTTAACTTATGATGTGAAGAAATTACTTACCACTTTGATGATGATGGAATCCCTCCTCAAATGCTCACATAAATCGCCTAAGGCCAAGTGGGATATGAGGGAAATGGGCTAAGTCTCGGAATAAAAAGCCATAACACCAGACGCAGAAGTTGCATTTGCGACTCCAGGCTCACCATTGCAATGTCGCATTTGCGACAAAAGCACCGCAATTGCGAAGCCCAGCTTTCCCTGACATGGTCGCATTGGCGACAGAATTCCTCGCAAATGCAAAGAGGACAACATCACAAAAGCGATGGTCCCCTCGCAAATGTGATTCCCCACTCAGCAGCCCCAGGTTCGCAAATGCGAAAGGGAACACGCAAATGCGAGGTCGCATTTGCGACCAATGCATCACAATTACGATCATACTAGCACCATTAATCCTATTCCTTAGCAAATCACTCCAAAGCTATCCCGAATCACACCCGAGCCCCTGGGGGCTCCAAACCAAACACCCGCACAACTCTAAAAACATAATATGGACTTGCTCGAAGCCTCAAATCACATCAAACAACGCTAGAACCATGAATCACGCCCCAATCCAAGCTTAATGAACTTTAAAATTTCCAACTTCTACTTTCGATGTTTAGACCTATCAAATCACGTCCGATTGACTTCAAATTTTGCAAACATCTCATATTTGACATTACAGACCTACTCCAACTTCCAGAATCAGATTCCGACCCCGATATCAAAAGGTCCACTTCCGGTCAAACTTCACAAAAACTTTTAAATTTCTATCCTTAGCCAAATGACTTCAAAATGACCTATGGACCTCCGAATTCACTTCCAATCGCGCTCCCAACTCCAGAATCACCATACGAAGCTATCCGTCACTCGGAATCTCAAACGGACATCGATAAAATCTGAAATGCACTTCAACCCAAACTTATAAAATTTCTTCCAAAGTGTTAACTTCCACAATAGGTGCCAAAACACTCCCAGGTCATCTAAAACCTGATTCGGGCATATGCCCAAGTCCGAAATCATCATACGAACCTGCTGGAACCTTCAGATCCTGAATCAGAGGTCGTTTATTCAAAAAATACGATCTTAGCCAATTCTTTCAACTTTAAGCTTCTGAAATGAGAATTTCCTTTCTAAATCAACTCCAAACTTCACAAAGTTCAATTCCGGCCACACGTACAAGTCATAATACCTGAAATGAAACTGTTCATGGCCTCAAACCGCTGTACGGCGCACTAGAGCTCAAAATGATCAGTCGGGTCGTTAATTCTCTCTCACTTAAACATACGTTCGTCCTCGAACGTGCTAAGAATTGTGCTGGAGTTGTCCGAAATTACTGTTTAACACCTCGAGCACCTACCCGTGCAACCACCACCCCGCTAGGCACCCTAGCTCGATCAATCTGAAGATATCCTTTTTCACTTAAGAAAATAAGACTTAGATTCCAATTCCATCATCCGGAATTCTCTGCCAGGCTTGTTTCCAACATACGCTCACAGTATCAAAAGCTACAAGCAACACCAAAACATGACTGCATACCTTAGATGAATCCACACTTTGCACCACTTAACTCAAGGACCACCATAACATTCTTTGATCAAATCAGTCAAAATTCCCCGAATATGATGCACTTCATGATATATATATATATATATATATATATATATATATATATATATAAGTCCTGCTCTAACTCTTACAATACCGCCACGACGGAAGAGATGTGTAGAAATTCATAACCAGCTACCGAATCAATAATCATTCGGTCTATACTCTTGACAATAACCATTGCCTCATTCTGAACCGAATAATGGTCTTTGCTCCTTAATATACATTATATAATCAGATTGCACTGATCCTAAATCCAATAATCTAGTCTCACCCAGTACGAACTGCTCAGCAATAAACCACCCCGGACATGATCAAAAGTCTCATATGATGCCACAATGTGCCAATAGGCTACAATTTCGAATGCGGTACGAAAGAAAAAAATGAACTATGAAAAAGGAAATCAATTACCCCGCTCACGAATCATACATGCGACGCAGGCAACATACTAAACAGACACCCCGCTCGTGAATCATACATGCGACGCGGGCTCACAACTAATACGCGCTTTCCTCCGAAAAATAGGAAACAAAACACATAAAAACAGCTATAGATAACTATACTCAACATCATATTGTTGCGATGTGCAACCCGATCCAAATAATATACACATGGCGGCGTGCCACCCGATCCACACATAGAACTCACAAAAGGAGATATACATCGAGCTAAATTGCTCATTACAACAAGATACCGAACATCGGTCACAAGCACGCTAGGTGCATAATACCATTCCCTGGGGAGACATATAGCGCTAAAAGCTACAAACACAAGCACAACTGAGGTGCGATATACGATCTGAATCTCAAGAGCTATTCTGCTCATATAACATCATCACTACGCGGAGCCTCAACACATAAGAAGTTTACCAAGCCATCTCACGACTCATACGGTGCGATATGTCATTACATGAAATAGCTGACGATGAAATAATACCCCGACTACTCTTCCTTAAAGAGAGCGTTGCTAAAATGAACACATCTGGCCTGATATAGAGCCCATATTCATATTTAAATCCATCCACCGACCTCAAGTCGATTATGATCGTACCGCACTAGGCCAATAATCTCTTCCTGGGTCCATGATAACCCTCTTTTTCCCATTACGCATAAGAACAACCATCATAACTGAAGTAATCCTCCACAGTCCACAACCCAATAAACCGAGTACACTCCAAGCATAAATTCTCAATTTAACAATATCACTACAATCTTCATACTTGGTTTAACTTCTTCAATCAATCAAGTGACTACATGCCACACTTATACAAGCTTCCCGTAGGACACGCTCCCACAACCTTCCATAGCAAATAACAGGCCAGTACGCCCAAACTATCGGTCGCACTAACGCTGAAAAACGATCAAGAATCCTTAACCAGGATGCAAGGCCCTTTTTTTTCTTTCCTTTTTTTCACAAAACACCAATCTCAGGTCATGCTGAAGACAATACCAACTTACTTTAAACATCGAAGCTCCTTTCCTGCTCTTCCAAATTTGTGATATCCTTGTCAACACCAAACTGCAGCCTTGATTCTCACTTCAAATTCCATACAACTCACTGCACCCAACGTGCCAATATACGATAGAACACGATTTTCATCATGACTCCGAAACCACTAATAGACTAACACTTCATCATATAAAACTTTTTTTTAACTCACTTCAGGAGAACCATAGCAACACAAGGGCGCATTATCATAACCATAGAATACGCAAATCTCTAAGTAGTGGTCCAAGCCACCATAGCCCCTTTCGGGATTCGCCTACACATAACAGGCCATAACAGTAGAATGCTTCCGAATAACGTCAATTATGACGGCCGACAGGCCTCACACGTATCGCCACAAATCACATGTATAACTTGATCACGCTGAAGGAACCGATCTCTACCACCAATATGCCAACTCAACTATGGCTAACCAATCTATCTTCCTTCGAGTTACCCTAATTGCCTTAGAAATATTAATAACTCCATTCAACACATGGCACACCCCATCCGCACTCATCCCGAGTGACCTTGAATCCCGTGACCATGCTGTCTCAAATCCCACGAATCATTTCATATTTCCCAAATGCTACACTACAATTCGAGTCATCATTGAACATAATGGGCCTCTTCTCATAAGCTTCTACAAAAGCTTGATTCTTAACCGTACCTATAGGCTCGAAATTATTAGACACCACACTTTATCCCTTGAATCCACTAGGAACGTTGCTGAGAGCCACCCGCTCTGACTTAGGCCCGAATATAATCAACTCCGTAAATCCTCTAGCACATGAATACCCTCTCGACGAAGCACCCCGCAAAATTACTTCCCTTGAAACCCACATCTATACAAAGAATAACTCCTGAATTCAAGTCTGAACATGAGCCAACAAGGCCAACCATAGCACCCTTTAACAATCCCTTGCTCAAGTTACAACTTCTGTTTTTTTTTTCGTAGCTGAAATAATCCATCAACACGCGAATAACCGGAAACCTCGCAAGTAGTTAACCATGCACCCCAATCATAGGCAGTGGGACTCTCCCACTTAGCCTGGAGCCACTATTACACAATTCTGGAATTCACGAAGATTCTTTATCTCTTGTTGACATAACCTTGCATAATCAACCGCCAAAATTCTCAGAATCTTTCTATAAAACCCCCTTTTTATATTTTGAATCATCAACCACATTTGCACGACCGATCTCTTTGCTATATAACCAATAGAATTCTTCGTAGAAGCCTCGACAACCACGCGACCGCTAACCTGCTCACAAAAAATAACCCACCTGTGGAAATCACTCTCCGACATCTTCCGACGCTGCTGCACAGGGTACAATCACTATGACATCACTAACCCATCCTGAGTCAGAGCTAACTCTCTAGTTGCATAAGTCTATTCACCCCTCGTGGACATTAATTAAATGTGCGGCAACATTCTTCCAATTCAAAGTTAGGTTGTATCCTTCTTCATTTCAAGTGGCTTATTCCCGTTATATCAAATCTTCTGTTGCATAGTGGCCCATACTTCAAATTAACTCTCCAGGACCCAATCACTAATCTCTCAAATTCTCAAATTATGCCAAACACTCCTTAAGGTGCATAGTCATCCTATCACAATGCCTATATGCAACTCCGCCTCTCTCCCACTTTGGGCAAACTCGCTTCTTTAATCCACTACTCGACTTCCGCTTCTTATACCCGGCCTTCTAGAAGTTTTAAACACCGCCTGACACTTCCCACATGTCCTTCCTCATACTTTGCTGCTCAGATAAAATCTACCTTCATAGAACTTGAACCCATAAATTGCTACTAACTTTAAACCTTCTCGAAGATCATCTTTCTCGAGCCATCGACATCAGAAACACTGACTCAATCCTAAACTGCCGCACCCCGCGATCTCTGACTGTCGCTTCTCCAATACTGACTTGCAATATCCTGCCCCAAAGGCGAATTGTAGAAGATCATAAAACCGGAGAACTTAGTACATTCAACAAAGACAATGACACCTCATCACAGACGAGAATTCCCCCACGCTCGCAAATACCAAGCCTCGTTACTCCGTCATCCCAAATACACACATTCTTAGTCCAATTGTCTTTCCCCCTCCGGAAGTAAAATACTGAATCTCTGCATCACGCACTGAGTAAACCTCCCTTCAAGTCATCTACCGCCCCTACACGTAGGCAAACATCCTAACATCATATCAATACTATGAAACAATAGTTCATAGCATCATGGAAACTTGTGCCTAGACTTGGAGCTCTTAGAAGTACCGCTACTGAGCTAAACTGACAGAATATCTTTCCACAAGGCGATGATAATAGCTCAGACAGCTATGCAGGGAGAGACACCCTGTACTGCATCATGGCAACTTGTGACTAGCCTCATAGCTCTCAGAAGTAATGCTACTGAGCTGAACTAATAGAATATCCTTCTACAAGGCGACGATAATAGCTTAGACGACTATACAGGGAGAAACACCCCGCACTGCATTGGTAGTATCATATCAATTCTTCAATTCTCGATTCATAAGAAGCGATTCGCGTTGCACAATATTGAATAGGAAGGAATTAAAGGCATAAGCCTCCAAGGATCAAATCGCACGATAAGGAAATCAAGAAGGGAAGTACTTCTAATAGTCCTGCAGCCTTCCGAGGATAATTACAGACGTCTCCGTACCGATCCGCGAGACTCTACTAGACTTGCTCATGACTCGTGAGACCCTACGAACCTAGGGCTCTGATACCATGTTGTCACGACCCAAAATCCACTGAGGGTCGTGGTGGCACCAGATACCACTGTCAGGCAAGCCAACCATTAATACTTAATTAAATTCTCATTTAAATATTCCCGAAAACACTCATTTTATGCTTTTAGAACCATACGTAGTATGTCCCTCTGAAATAATAATAATGAAACATTTAACGACTTTGAAATTTTTGAATAACCCAAATACCTTCCCAGAACCCGGTGTCACAAGTGCATGAGCAATTTCTAAGAAGACCGAATAAAATACAACATTTGTCTAGAATACAACTGGACAGAAAATAAATAGAATCCTGAGAGAGACTATACTAGCAGCGGGTCATCTCGAGGAAATACAGCTCACCTAGACTCCTTGTCAACCATGCTGCTATGCCCACTGGGCAACTAGAGATGCATGAGCATGTGCAACAAAAATGCACAGAAGTGTAGTATGAGTAAAAAAACAACGTGTACTCAATAAGTATCCTGCCTAATCTTGAAGAAGTAGAGACGAGAGGTCGACTTCGATACTTACTAAGGGTCCAATAATGATATAGTGAAAATGTGAGAAAAACATGGATTTATATAGCAATTATAACTCATAAAGCCGAAAAGCAGGTAAACACCTTCTCAAATAATAAAGGATTTCCAAGATTTACTTTTCATTATCTTTATCAATTTATATCTAGCCAGGAAAGGAAATACCAATATTTAATATTCACAGGCAAGCATACAAGCATGCGCATATCATGCCGAGGTCGTACAGCCTGATCCAACAGAAATGTAAAATATGCACTGCCGAGAGTCGAACAGCGCGAACCATAGATGCATCTGTTACCCCGCTCATGAATCATCCATTCAACGCGATCAACATAAAATAAAAAAACACCCTGCTCATGAATCATACATGCGACGCAGGTATATATGGAACCACATATTCAAACAGTTAATTAGGATTACATTAGGGAACGACTATCCAAGGAAAATCTAAGTTCTCCCTTTATGACGATTTAAGAAAAATGAGGTTTAATCCTTTTAGAAATTCATTTACCAATTCGTTATAATTTAAGAAATTCAAACCATCAATAGGATTACTAATATATCCAAGTACATCATGCCTTTGGGTCCTAGACTACCCGGACAATAGCATAACAGTAGCTACGCACGGACTCTCGTCACCTCGTGATTATGCATCCCCCACAAATAGGAGCACATAACCAGTTATTTTACCTATGGGGACAATTCCCCCTTACAAGGTTAGAAAGGAGACTCACCTCGCCGTGAAGCCTATATTCCGATTCAGGAACGCTCTCAAACCTCCAATTTGGAGCCGAATGATCCAAAACTATTCAAATAGGGTAAGAATTAGTCAATACATGCTCAAAAGTTCATATTCTAATTATTAAACCAATTTCCCAATCGTAAATGCCAGGTTCCTAAAATTCATCCTCGGGCCTACGTGCTTGGATTCCGGAAATCTTTGAAGAATATTGTTACCCATAACCTAAGGATCAGGAATATATGATTTTTACTCCATTCCCTAACAATTTTCGTGGTTAAATCTTGTTTTTACCAAATTCTAGGTTATTCATCTACAACCCTTGGTTTTTCCAAATTTTCACATGTCAATCTACCCATAATCTATGTATTTAACATATGATGTGAAGAAATTACACACCTCTTTGATGATAATGGAATCCCTTCTCAAATGCTCTCAAAAATCGCCTAAGGCCAAGTGGGATATGAGGGAAATGGGCTAAGTCTTGGAATAAAAATCCATAGAACGAGGCGCATAAGTCGCATTTGTGACTCTAGGCTTGCAATTGCGATGTCGCATTTGCGACATAAGCACCGCAAATGTGAAGCCAAGCTTTCCCTGACATGGTCGCGTTGGCGACAGAATTCCTCGCAAATGCAAAGAGGACAACATTGCTAAAGTGATGGCCCCCTCGCAAATGCGATTCCCCACTCAACAGCCCCAGGTTCGTAAATGCAAAAAGGAACACGCAAATGCGAGGTCATATTTGCGACCAATGCATCGCAATTGCGATCATACCGGCACCAGCAATCCTATTCCTTAGAATATCACTCCGAAGTTATCCCGAATCATACTCGAGCCCCCGGGGCTCCAAACCAAACACCCGCACAAGTCTAAAAATATAATACGGACTTGCTTGATGCCTCAAATAATGTCAAACAATGCTAGAACCATGAATCGTGCCCCAATCCAAGCATAATGAACTTTGAAATTTCAAACTTCTACTTTCGATGTTTAGACCTATCAAATCACGTTCGATTGACTTCAAATTTTGCACATAAGTCATATTTCACCTTACGGACCTACTCCAACTTCTGGAATCGGATTCCGACCCCGATATAAAAAAGTCTACTTCCGGTCAAACTTCTAAAAAACCTCAAATTTCTATCTTTAGCCAAATGACTTCAAAATGACCTACGGACCTTTGAATTTACTTTCGATCGCGCTACCAACTCCAGAATCACGATACGGAGCTACTCCCTGCCTTAGGAATCTCAAATGGACATCGATAACACTAAAATGCATTTCAACCCAAACTTATAAAATTTCTTCAAAAATGTTAACTTCCACAATAGGCGCCAAAACGCTCCCGAGTCATGCAAAACCCGATCCGGGCATACGCCCAAGTCCAAAATCATCATATGAACCTACTGGATCCTTTAGAACCCGAATCCGAGGTCGTTTACCCAAAAAATCCGATGTTAGCGAATTCTTTCAACTTTAAGCTTCTGAAATAAGAATTTCCTTTCCAAATCAACTTCAAACTTCCCAAAGTTCATTTCCGACCACACGTGCAAGTCATAATACCTGAAATAAACTTTTTCATGGCCTCAAACCACTGAATGATGTGCTAGATCTCAAAACAATCGGTTAGGTCGTTACACTGGAGAAGGAATCCATTTAATCTATGCGATCGCAATGCCTTGTCTGCGATCGCAGTGCTCAGCTTCCTTTAACCCTATGCGATCGCGTAGCCTTGTCTGCGATAGCAGAGCCCTATCTTATTTAATCTATGCGATCGTACTCCTTTGTCTGCGATCGCATAAGCCAAATTCGCCCAGTCATTCTAAAAGTCCAGAAACAGTAACATTACGGGATTTACACTGAAATTTCTTAACTCCTTCTTCTCTACACCTCTTGGGGCAATTTTTGAAGAGTTTCTTCACCATAACTTCGTAGGTATGTAATCCTTAGCTTGTTTTCTCCCATTTCTATCATCACCCATTAGATTTCTAGGCCTAAAACATGTGATTAAAGGTAGAAAATTAGGGATTTGGGTAGAATTAGGGCTTTTTGATTAATTATGATTTAGACCTCGTTTTGGGGTCGAATTCTGAAAAAAATTATATAGTTGGGCTCGTGGGTGAATGGTTGATTTGATTTTGGTCTAAACCTCGTGTTTTGACCAAGCGGGCCCGGGGTCGATTTTTGGATTTTTGGGAAGAATGATTGGAAAGTTATAATTAAACATTGGAATTGGATTGTTCAGCATTTACTGATTTTATTAAGTAAATTGTGTATAGATACGATTGGGTTAGAGACGATTTTGAAAGGAAAAGCGGTGTTTGAGGCTTGAGTTGGCCATGGAAAACCGGGGTAAGTGTTTGGTCTAACCTTATATTGAGGGATCAAGAGTCGAGTCTTATTTGCTACGTGACTATTGTTAAGTACGACGTATAGACATGATGACGAGTATCTATACATTGGTGTCTAGCATGACCGCGAGTCTTATAATGTAATTTTCACGATTTCGTTGAATAATCTATGCTTTAAAAGTGATTTCTATTTGTTATTAAAAGTCAAAGAAGTAATTGTGACTTTTGAACATCGAGGAGCAATGGCTCAAGTTATATAATGATTTGAGAAAGTAAAGGAGATGATTGAACCCTTTGGAGCATTGGCTCAAGTGGTAAAGCAAGTGTGAAGTAAAAATGAAAAGAGAAAGAGTTATTAAAGTGTTCCCTTGCCGGGATTTAATTGTTTAACTGTTGCTCCCTTCCCGGGATTCCTATTATAATCTTGTTATTCCCTCGTCCCATTGTTTGTGATTGTTGTTTGGGTGAGGAAGAGTGATAAAGCACCGAGGGTGATGTCGTGCATTATTGTTTTGTGAGGAAAGAGTAAAAAGCACAAAGGGTGATGTCGTGTATGATTGTGGGGAAAGAGTGTAAAGCACGAAGGGTGATGTCGTGCCGCACGATGTACCATTCCGTGCCAATTCTATTGATTATATGGTAAGGAAAGAGAGTAAAACCACGAAGGGTGATGCCGTGCACATATTGATTATACTTGCTTTGGTGAGGACGAGAGTAAAAGCATAAAGGGTGATGCCATGCATTTATTGCTTTCTCATTCCTTATTGGTATCCGATTTATGTTATTTCCTTCTCTATTTGAGGTCTTTTTACTTGGAAATTGTTATCTCCCCCACAACACGCTCCCCCTCCCATATTGACTGAATATCGCTGTATTTCTCTTCCGTTCTATATATATATATATATATATATGAACTGCAAAGGTTTATTTGGTAATCTGGTTCTAGCCTCGTCACTACTTCACCGAGGTTAGGCTAGGTACTTACCAGCACATGGGGTCGGTTGTGTTGATACTACACTCTGCACTGTGTGCAGATCCAGGAGTAGATTTTGGACTGTAGTTGGAGGGCTTCTTTCAGTCCACCTGGAGACCCAAGGTAGACATGCAGGCGTCCGCAGGCCCTGGCGTCTCCCTCTATCTCTATTCCCTGTTTCATTTTCATTTATTCAGAAACAGTGTATTGTATTTTCTTCAGACCTTGTATGCAGTGAATCTTAGATAGTCTGTGACACTGTGACACCAGGTTTTTGGTATTTGAGGTTTTAAAAGTTGTAATAGACGTAGTCTTAAGATATATAATTGTTGACTTCCGCTTATTTATTTAATATTTCGTTGTTATCATATTATCGCCTGGTATTTGTTAAAAAGAAGAAATATGAAAGTGTATTAAGTATTTAAGGTTGGCTTGCCTAGCTCAAATTATAAGTGCCATCACGAGTACTGGGGGTGGGAAATTCAGGTCGTGAAAAGTTGGTATCAGAGCTCTAGGTTACATGGGTCTCACTGTTTACAGACAAGCTTAGTAGAGTATGAGGGATCAGTACAGAGACATCTGTATTTATCCCCCAAAGGCTACAGAGTTAGGAAAAAACTTCACATTTGTTCTTTCTTGTCGTGCTGTTTGGTTTTTAAATGCTAATTGAATTTCTACTCTATTCTTTCGAAGATGGTGAGAACATGCGCTTCCTCATCTACCGATCAGCAGTCCGAACCCCCAGCAGCTCCCATGAGGGGTAAAGGGCGTGGCCGAGGCTGTGCTAAAGGCCGAGGCAGGGGCAGAGCTCAGCCTAGGACAGCAGCACTCGTAGCAGAGCCTCAAGTTGATTTTGATGATGAGGTTCCAGCCCCAGCAGTTCCGGTAGGCCCAGCTCAGGTCCCCAAGTTGTTCATTACTAGCCTAGTTCTTCAGGATGCTCTTGTCCGTCTAGTGGGCCTTATGGAAAGTGTCACCAAGGCAGGTTTACTTCCTGTACCACCAGCCACCTCTCTGGCTGGAGGAGGATCCTAGACTCCTGCTACTCGCACTCGGGAGAAGGTAGCTCCCCAGATTCAGACTGCAGAGGCTCGGCCAGTTGGAGCAATTCAGCTGGGTATAGTAGCTCAGACCTGCAATGGTGCAACCATGTCTAGTGATGCTTTATGAAGATTGGATAGGTTCACCAAGCTCTTAAATACTACTTTCAGCGGTGCATCTACTGAGGATCCCCAGGATTATATGGACAGTTATCACGAGGTTCTTCGGAACATGGGGATTGTAGAGACCAATGGGGTTGATTTTGCTACATTTTGCTTGTCTGGATCCGCTAAGACTTGGTGGAGGGATTATTTCTTAGCTAGACCAGCAGGATCGCCATCCTTAACTTGGGAACAGTTCACACAGCTATTTCTTAAGAAGTTTCTCCCTATTACTTAGTGATAGGCCTATCGGAGGCAGTTCGAGCGCCTCCAGTAGGGATCCATGACTGTCACCTAGTACGAGACCAGATTCATAGATTTGGCTCACTATGCCCTTATTATACTTCCCACTGAGAGGGAGAGAGGGAAACGATTTATTGATGGACTCATTCAGCCGATTAGTCGCCAGATGGCTAGAGAGGCTCGGAGTGAGATATCCTTCCAGGAGGCAGTCAATGTGCCCTAGAGGATTGAGATGGTACTATCATAGGGGGGTGGTTATAAAGCAGACGAGAGGCCCCGTCATTCAGGCAGATTCAGTGGTACCTCGTCTGGAGGTAGAGAATCATTTGGTAGAGGCCATTCTCCTAGACCTCTTTAGTCATCACTTTAGGTTTCTCACGGTGCTTCAGGTGGCCGTGGTCCCCAGATGCAGTATTCCGATTAGCATCCCTATAATACACCACCTGCTCCTATTAGTGCACCGCCATTTCAGAGTTTTCGGGGTGGTCATTTAGGCCGCCAGAGCCAGGAGTCTCAACAGCCGAGGGCTTGTTACACTTGTGGTGACCCGGTTCACATTGCTAGGTTTTGCCCTCGAGCACCGAGCGGCTCTCAGCATTAGGGTTCTCGTGCCATGATATAGGCACCAGGTGTTCCACAGCCTGCCTATCGAGCTAAAGGTGGGGGTAGAGGTGCTAGAGGTCGAGATAGAGGTACTAGAGGTGGAGCTCAGGCCGCTAGAGGTGGAGGCCAGCCAGCAGCAAGCCAACCTAGAGATGTGGTTCATGTTGGTAGGGCCCAGCACCGATGTTATGCTCTTCCAGCCAGGCATGAGGCTCAGGCTTGTGATGCAGTTATTACAGGTACGGTTCTTGTTTGTGATAGAGATGCTTCAGTGTTATTTGATCCAGGGTCTACGTATTTGTACGTGTCATCTTATTTTGCACCATACCTGGTCATGCCTACTGATTCATTGAGTGTTCATGTTTATGTGTCTACACCAGTGGGTGATTCTATTGTGGTCGATCGAGTCCATCGTTCCTGTACTGTAGTGATTGGGGGTCTTGAGACTCGTGTATATTTATTGCTTTTAGACATGGTGGACTTCGATATTATATTAGGGATGGACTGGTTATCACCTTACCACGCTATCTTGGACTGTCATGCCAAGACTGTAACCTTAGCTTTACCGGGTATGCCTCATTTAGAGTGGAGAGAGCCTCCTGGTAATTCTTCCCGCAATGTTATCTCGTATATGAAGGCTCGGTGTATGGTTGAGAAAGGGTGTTTGGCCTATTTGGCATATGTTCGTGATTCTAGTACTGAGGTCCCTTCTATTTATTATGTGCCCGTTGTTCGTGAGTTTCCTGATGTTTTCCCTTCAGACTTACCGGGTATGCCAACCGACAGGGATATTGACTTTTGCATTGATTTGTCTCCGGGAACTCAGCCCATTTCTATTTCGCCGTATCGCATGGCCCCGCCTAAGTTGAAAGAGTTAAAGGAACAGTTGCAAGATTTGTTTGAGAATGGTTTCATTAGACCCAGTGTTTCGCCTTGGGTATGGCGGTGTTGTTTGTCAAGAAGAAGGATGGGTCAATGAGAATGTGTATTGATTACTGGCAATTGAACAAGGTAACAATCAAGAATAAGTATCCGATGCCGAGGATTGATGATTTGTTCGATCAGCTTTGGAGTGCCAAGGTATTTTCAAAGATTGACTTGAGATCTGGCTACCATTAGTTGACGATTAGGGCATCTGATGTCCCTAAGATAGCTTTTCGCACTCGGTACGAGAATTATGAGTTCTTGGTTATGTCATTCAGGTTGACAAATACCCCAGCAACTTTTATGGTTTTGATGAACCGAGTGTTCAGACCTTATTTGGGTTCGTTCATGATGGTGTTCATTGATGATATATTGATATATTCCCGCAGCCAGGAGGAGCACGAGCAACACCTTAGAGTGGTTCTTCATACTCTAAGGAATAGTCTGTTATATGCAAAGTTCTCGAAGTGTGATTTCTGGTTGAGTTCAGTTGCATTTCTGGGTCATATTGTATCAACAGAGGGTATTCAAGTTGATCCGAAGAATATTGAGGCAGTCAAGAACTGGCCTAGACCAGCATCAGCTACAGAGATTCGGAGTTTCTTGGGATTGGCAGGCTACTATCATCGGTTCGTGGAGGGGTTTTCATCTATAGCAACCCCGATGACCAGGTTGATACAGAAGGGTGCCCAGTTCAAATGGTCGGATGAGTGTGAGGTGAGCTTTCAAAAACTCAAGACAACTTTGACTACGGTACTAGTGTTGGTTTTGCCCACAGGTTCAGGGCCTTATATAGTTTATTGTGATGTTTCTCGTATTGGGCTTGGTGCAGTGTTGATGCAGGATGGTAAGGTCATTGCCTATGCTTCACGGTAGTTGAAGATTCATGAGAAGAACTATCTGGTTCATGATTTGGAGTTGGCAGCCATAGTCCACGCATTGAAGATTTGGATGCATTATCTGTATGGTGTGGCATGTGAGGTGTTCACGGATCACAAGAGTCTTCAGTATTTATTCAAGCAGAAGGAGTTGAATTTGAGGCAGAGGAGATGGTTGGAGTTGTTGAAGGATTTATGATATTACCATCTTATATCATCGGGGAAAGGCCAATGTGGTGGCCGATGCTTTGAGTACGAAGTCAGCCAGTATGAGCAGTCTTGCTTATATTTCGGTCGGTGAGAGGCTGCTTGCTTTGGATGTTCATGCTTTGGCCAATAAATTCGTGAGACTAGATGTTTCTGAGACGAGTCGTGTATTAGCTTTCACGGTCGCTTGTTCTTCATTATTGGAGTGTATCTGTTATTGGCAGTATGATGATCCCTATTTGTGTGTCCTTAAAGACATGGTGCAGTCCGGAGGCGCCAGAAAGGATACCTTAGATGATGATAGAGTTTTGAGATTGGAGGGTCGGGTATGTGTGCCTAATGTGGATAGGCTCCGAGAGTTGATTTTAGAGGAGACCCATAACTCGCGGTGCTCTAGTGATCCGGGCGCCGCAAAGATGTATCAGGATTTGCGGCAGTATTACTGGTGGCATAGAATGAACAAGGATATTGTTGCATATGTGGCTCGGTGTTTGAATGTTCAGCAAGTTAAGTACGAGCATCAGAGGCCTGGTGGTTTATTTCAGAGGATTGATCTTCCCGAGTGGAAGTGGGAGCAGATTACTATGGACTTTGTTACTAGACTCCCGCAGACTAGGAAGAAGTTCGACGCAGTATGGGTCATTGTTGATAGGCTAACCAAGTCAGCGCATTTCATTCCTATGGCAGTCTCCTATTCTTCTGAAAGGTTAACTGAGATCTACATTTGGGAGATTGTTCGCCTTCATGGTGTTCCCGTATCTATCATTTCGGACCGGGGTACGCAGCTTACCTCGCATTTCTAGAGAGCAGTTCAGCGTGAGTTGGGCACTCAGGTTGAGTTGAGTACAACATTTCTTCCCCAGACAGACGGGCAGTCCGAGTGGACTATTCAGATTTTGGAGGATATGCTCTGTGCTTGTGTCATTGACTTTGGAGGCTCATGGGATCCGTTTTTTGCCTTTAGCAGAGTTTTCCTACAACAACAGCTACCATTCGAGTATCCAGATTGCTCCGAGTGTCACCTATGAAGGGCTTGATGAGATTTGGGAAGAAGGGCAAGCTTAGCCCTAGGTTCATTGGTCCATTTGAGATTCTTGATCGAGTGCGAGATGTGGCTTATAGACCTGGATTACCACTGAGCTTATCAGCCATGCATCCAGTGTTTCATGTGTCCATGCTTCAGAGGTATCACGGCGATCCATTCCACGTGTTAGATTTCAGCACTATCCAGTTGGACAAGGACTTGTCTTATGAGGAGGAGCCGGTAGCTATTCTAGACCGGCAGGTTCGTTAGTTTAGGTCGAAGAGTTTTCCTTCTGTTCGTGTTCAGTGGAGAGGTTAGCCTCTAGAGGCATCGACCAGGGAGTCCGAGTCCGATAGTCGTTATCCCCATCTTATTCCCGACTCAGGTACTTCCTTCTTTTGTCCGTTCGGGGATGAACGGTTATTTGAAAGGTGGAGAATGTGATGACCCAAATGGTCATCCCTTGCCTTAAACTAAATTCTATGATTCTGAGACCTTGAAAACCTCATTTAGAGTCACCTTGATTTGCGTGCGCAGTCTGGGCACGTAGCTGAAAAGTTTAAATATAAAAATCTGTGAAAAAAATGATAAAATTTGATTATAAAATGGATTAATTTAACTTTAGTGAACATTTTGGGTAAACGGACCCGGACCCATTATTTGACGGTCCCGGAGGGTCTGTAGGAAAATATGGGAGTTGGGCGTATGCCCGGAATCGAATTCCGAGGTCCCGAGCCCGAGAAATAAATTTTTAAAGGAAATTATTTTCTGAAATTATTTAAGGAAATTTGATTAGAACTTGTTGGTATCGGGCCCGTATTTTGGTTCCGGTGTCCGGTACAGGTTTTATATATGATTTAATATGTTTCTGTAAAATTTGGTGAAAAACGGACGTCGTTTGACGTGATTCGAACCTAAATTGCTAAATTTGATACTTGATGAAGTTTGAGAAAAAGTTCTTGATTTTGAGGTTTGATTTATTTTTATTAAGGTTATTTTGGCGATTTGATCGCACGAATAAGTCCATAGGATATTTTTTTGGTTGTGTGTATATTTGGTTTGGAACCCCAAGGGCTCGGGTGAGTTTTGAATAGGTGTCGGGGTGTTTTAGACTGGAAAAAAATCTAGTTTTTTCTTCAGTTCTGGTGTCCAGTGATTTCTTCTATGGCGATCGCATAAGAAAGTCCATGATCGCATAGAGTAAACTTAAGGGTTTCTATTTTGTTCTATGCATTCGCATACTTCCTTCCGCAATCGCGTAGAGTTAAGTTGTGAGGTCTATTTTCTGTTCTATGCGATCACATTGTCTATTCCGCAATCGCAATGCGTTAGCCCAAGCTGGAGAAGGAATCCATTTACTCCGTGCGATCGCGTAGCCTTGTCTGTGATCACGGAGCCCTATCTCATTTACTCTATGCGATCGCACTCCTTTGTCCGCGATCGCATAAGCCAAATTTGCCTAGTCATTTTAAAAGTCCCGTAACATTACGGTATTTACACCAAAATTTCTTAACTCCTTCTTCTCCACACCTCTTGGGGCAATTTTTGAAGAGTTTCTTCACCATAACTTCATAGGTATGTAATCACAAGCTTGTTTTATTCCATTTCTATCATCACCCATTAGATTTCTATGCCTAAAAACATGTGATTAAAGGTAAAAAATTAGGGATTTTGGTAGAACTAGGGCTTTTTGATTAATTGTGATTTAGACCTCGTTTCGGGGTCGAATTCTAGAAATAATTATATAGTTGGGCTCATGAGTGAATGTGTGATTTGATTTTGGTCAGAAACTCGTACTTTGAACAAGCGGGCTCGGGGTCGATTTTTGGATTTTTGGGAAGAATGATTGGAAAGTTATAATTAAACATTGGAATTGGATTCTTTAGTATTTATTGATGTTATTAAGTCAATGGTGTATATATTCGATTAGGTTGGAGCCGAATTTGAAGGGAAAAGCGGTGTTTGAAGTTTGAGTTGGCCGTGGAAGTTCGAGATAAGTGTTTGGTCGAACCTTAGCTTGAAGGATTAGGAGTCGAGTCCTATTTGCTACGTGATTATTGTTGAGTACGACGTATAGGCATGATGACGAATATCTATACGTTGGTTTCTAGCATGACCGTGAGTCTTATAATGTGATTTTCTTGATTTCGTTGAATAATCTATGCTTTAAACGTTATTTCTATTTGTTGTGAAAAGTCAAGGAAGTAATTGTGACTTTTGAACATCGAGGAGGAATGGCTCAAGTTATATTTTGAATTGTGAAAGTAAATGATATGATTGAACCCTTTGGAGCATTGGCTCAAGTGGTAAAGAGAGTGTGAAGTAAAAATGAAAAGAGAAAGAGTTATTAAAGTGTTCCCTTGACGGGATTTAATTGTTTAACTGTTGCTCCCTTGTAGGGATTCCTATTATAATCTTGTTATTCCCTCGCCCCATTGTTTGTGATTGTTATTTGGGTGAGGAAGAGTGATAAAGCACGAAGGGTGATGCCGTGCATTGTTGTTTTGTGAGGAAAGAGTATAAAGCAAGAAGGGTGATGCCGTGTATGATTGTGAGTAAAGAGTGTAAAGCACGAAGGGTGATGCCGTGCCACACGATGTACCATTCCATGCCGATTCTATTGATTATATGGTGAGGAAAGAGAGTAAGCACAAAGGATGATGTCGTGCACATTTTGACAATATTTTCTTTGGTGAAGACGCGAGTAAAAGCACGAAGGGTGATGCCGTGCATTTATTGCTTTTTGATTCCTTATTGGTATCCGAGTTATGTTATTTCCTTCGCTATTTGAGGTCTTTTTACTTGGAAATTGTTATCTCCCCCACAGCGTGCTCCCCCTCCCATATTGATTGGATATCGCTGTATTTCTCGTCCATTGTATATACATATTTGAACTGCACAGGTTTATTTGGTAGTATGGTTCTAGCCTCGTTACTACTTCGTCGAGGTAAGGCTAGGCACTTACCAGCACATAGGGTCGGTTGTGCTGATACTACACTCTGCACTGTGTGCAGATCCAGGAGCAGCTTTCGGACCATAGTAGGAGGGCTTCCTTCAGCCCACCCGGAGACCCAAGGTAGACCTGCAGGCGTTCACTACTTCGCCGAGGTTAGGCTAGGCACTTACCAGCACATAGGGTCGGTTGTGCTGATACTACACTCTGCACTGTGTGCAGATCCAGGAGCAGCTTTCGGACCATAGTAGGAGGGCTTCCTTCAGCCCACCCGGAGACCCAAGGTAGACCTGCAGGCGTTCACTACTTCGCCGAGGTTAGGCTAGGCACTTACCAGCACATAGGGTCGGTTGTGCTGATACTACACTCTGCACTGTGTGCAGATCCAGGAGCAGCTTTCGGACCATAGTTGGAGGGCTTTCTTCAGTCCACCCGGAGACCCAAGGTAGACCTGCAGGCGTTTGCTGGCTCTGGCGTCTCCCTCTATCTCTATTCCCTGTTTCATTTTCTTTTGTTCAGAAACAGTGTATTGTATTTTCTTCAGACCTTGTATATAGTTACTCTTAGATAGTCTGTGACACTGTGACACTAGGTTTTCGGTATTTGAGGTTTTAAAAGTTGTAATAGACGTAGTCTTAAGATATATAATTGTTGACTTTCGCTTATTTATTTAAAATTCCGCTGTTATCATATTATCGCCTTGTATTTGTTAAAAAGGAGAAATATGAAAGTGAAGCAATTAGTTAAGGTTGGCTTGCCTAGCTCCCATTAGTGAGCGCCATCACGACTCCGGAGGATGGACAATTCGGGGCGTGACAGATTCAGAGGAGTACCGGCCAGAGAGGTTCTTGAATAGTAATATTGACGTCAAAGCACAAAACTTTGAATTGATTCCCTTTGGAGCAGGCAGAAGGGGTTGCCGGGGAAGAACTTTTGCTGTTGCTGTGATTGAGTTAGCATTGGCAAAACTTGTAAACAAGTTCAAGGTTGCATTGCCAGAAGGATTAAGGGAGGAGGATTTGGATATGACTGAAACTAGTAGCCTCACTGTCCATAGGAAATCACCCTTGCTAGCCGTGGTTACTCTGTGCTCTAGTTAGGACGTCTTTTCTCCAATTTTTATCACTTAGATTATTTATATATAAGCCATGAAACACATAGCTCCAAGCAATATTGCTAGTAGCTACTAAGGTAATAAATCCAGAACCTGTAAGAAATGTACTGTTCGACTTCCTTTTTGGGTACTTTTCCATCTGCTTAATTTTCTCATATTTAACACTTATTAATAAGCTATCCTGCCTTTCCATATCCTACACCTTACTAGAATATCTGAATGTAAATGGGAGTTGTACTCTTGCACTAGATATGGAAGTCGGTCAATTAAATTCCACAACTGGCCAAAAAAAAAACCGACACCGACCGAAGTCGGTAGGTTTTTTTAAAATTATATAATTAAAAAATATACCATCTGATAATCGAATCGGGGTCTGTACTGTGACAAGATACTATACTACCATTAGACCATTGACAATGCCTTTTGGTTTAATACTTTCTTTTATTTTGTTTATACTCTTTAATTTCATTTTCGCGCGATTCTTTCCAAAAGTTAATTTACCGACCAAAATCGGTTGGTTTAATTTTAAAAATGACCGACGAAACCGGTCAATTTTCTGACTATTAATTTTAGTTTAATTTAAATTAAAAATCAATCGAAGTTGATCGGCTTCTTGAAATATTTATTTTAGTTGATTGATTTCTTGAAAAATAAATTTTTCGGGACACAAAAATAATTTTTCGCATTTTGGCACAAAAAAAATGAATTCGATTGGTTCCGTAAAAAGATTTAAAAAGAAAATGTTTTGTATAATTGACCAACTTCGGTTGGATTTTTGACCGAACGAAGTCATTTGGTCGACCACAACAAATTTTGGCCAAATTTCTAGTAGTGAGTAGGAGAGCTTGACGATGACACTGAGAAGCCATTGAGACCCTAAGTGGAAACCTTTTTTTGTCACTCTGCCACGAGACTTCGTTCTTCCCTTGACTTTGTCAAACGGTGGAAAATTTTCACTAATTTTAAAGTTGTTATTGAACAATGTTCATAAAAACAAACTGGAATTTTAGGCGAATTAAGAATTTAAAAGGTTCTTAACACTAAATTTATTATATTTTTAAAATTATGAATTCATGATCTACATTGAAATTTAGTGAGCTATATTGGCAGCATGGGGTTGTGGGCGTAAATCATCACCATCTAACAAATTGTTTGAAAGTTAAAATATTTGACAAAATTATAATGGAAAATTTGGATGATATTTGATTGAAATTTAAAAGATGGTATGGGAATAGTTGAAATTGAAAAGGGAGTGTTGAAAAGTTCTACATACATCCAATAAATTAAAAACAACATATGCACCACATGCGGGCTATAATCTATAAGTTTCTTTTTAGGAAATTTTACCTCCTATAGTAAAGTTTTGCACCATATTTATTATAAATAAAAATTTTTTTAAAATATTATTTTTTATAGTTATCTTTTAAATTTTATAGAAAAATATGTATTTATATTCACTTCCTATCGTTAAATCATCAAATACCTAGTATTTCTCTCTCATTCTTTCAGTTTATTCTCTTCCAAAATCACTGTGAGCACGTGATTTTTGTCGTGCTTAAATTACTCCTATAGAATTCATTAAAACTAGAATTTTTCTTTTAGTATTTGAATTTTTAAGAATTAATTCCACGATTTTGTATTTTGTTTGCATTTTTCGTCACAAAAAATAAAAATTTACAAAAATAGCATGCTTGCATTTAGGACCCAATTCTAGGTTTTTTGATTAATTGAACATCATTGAACATAAGAGAAAAAAAAATAACAAAAAAAAAATAATCCTTTTACACTTTTGTTCCTTTAACTTCACTTTTGTTTAATTTTTCTCTTAAAATTAGGATCTAGTTAATTTTAAAAAATTTAATTAGTCTTATTAAATCAAGTTTTGGCTAATCTTAATTTTTGTACTGAATAAATTCCAAAATTTAAATAAATAAAAAAGAAGAAAGCAAATAAAAAGAAATTGAAATGAAGAAGCAAAGGGCCAGCCAGCTTTGGGCCATTTGTCATTTAAATTGGCTAGCCCAAGTTAAAATACCCCAGCCCAAGAAAATGGGTCAAACCCATGACTCAACCCATTTTTAAAACCCATCAGATCCCTCACACCTTAGGGACACGGAAATAGCGTGACCCATCTTCTTCTTTAGATAAAAAATGCACACACTCTTCTCTACTTGAGGGACTCACAGAATTAGCAAAGGAGACAAAAAAAAAAAAAAAATAGAGGGGAGGGGGAACGGAGAAAGACAGAAAATCTAAAAAAAAGGGTCACTCACTCAGTTACTGAATTACTCTTCCAATTTCTCTTCTTCAATCTCGAAATGCTCTACTGCAAATAGCCATGAAACAGCTGACTCAGAAACGTCCCTGAAGCAGGAGTTCGAATCGTTGTTAATTCCATTGTGAAACAGTACAAAAATAGTACCAAATTCCAGCCGAACAATCCTTGAAACATAAGCTCTAAGTTGAGTTTGAGGTTGCGGGATGAGGTCGAGTTTCCTGCGAGCTTAATTAGTGTTGAAGCAGTCCAGATCTAAACGAAAGAGGTTCCCGGCTGTTGCTCGAGGTTCCAGTCACAATTTATGCTCATTTCTTTGCTGTTTCACGACTGATTGCTCGGAGTCTAAGGCTTATGTATTCATCGCTTCATTATTGTTAATTGAAGAGAATTTTGGCTTAACAGGTTTGTTTCCGTATCATTCTTCTTTATTCGAACTTGTTTCGGGTGGATTGAGCTTTAGAGTAGTTGTTTTATGTTTAACTTACTCTCGATTCGAGTTTGCATTTCATGTCGATGGCGTGTTCATTGATCTCTCCTGTCGAAATCTTTTAGATGAAAGACGAGTGAATTTTTGAATCTCTGTCCGCATTTTCGTCGAATCTCTGGTAGCTCGCCCATCTATGTCGCTACTTAGAGTCTGTTTGAGTTCAATTTCTTTGTCACTAGTATCCCATTTGTTTGTGTACAAAATCAGAATTTCAGAATTTGCTTGTAAGATTTCTGCTGCAAATATAGAGTTTAATCCATGTTTGGAGTCGTTTATGAGTTTGAGTCGTGTGGAGGTTGCATTGAAGGTTTAAGTCCGAAATTTCGGTCCGATTTGTGCTGATTCCATTAAGGTCATCGAGCCCTGTTTACTGTTCTAGCTGTGGTCATTTTCCGATTTGGTCTCATGAGTTACAGTTTGAATTCATCAATAAGGTTCCGATTTCTCCATGTTTATCCCTTTGTTATGTGTTTCCTTAAGTTGTTCTACTGTTGATATTGAATAGATGAAATTCTTACTTTGGGTGCTTATTTCAATTTGTATTATGCTTGTGACTAGACCGCTTTTGATTGATGAATTGCTTATTTATGAATCTATTGGTTATGTGGATTTAACTGTTAAGTAAGAAAAGGAAGAGAGTACCATTCTTCCGTTGTTTGATCTAAGTAAGAAGAACAAATTTTCCTTTAGTGTTCCATACAAAGAATTATTTTTGTGTAGTGAGGGTTTGCGTTTGCCTCAAGCACCGTGTGCTTAGGATTGTTATCAAAGGAACAGACGCAAGTCACAATATATGGTCACTGGGAATTATTTGTGTGTTTGAAGCAGAATGTTTGGACTTAATTATTTAGCCCATTCACAACTGTCAATAGTAAGCTAGTGAATCAGATGAACATCCGTAGTTGGCTTCAGTTGAATACAATTTTTTTTTTTAAATAATTTGAGGTGTGCCGTGCCGAACAAAAATGACAATTGCACGGCCCTCAGTTGGTTAATCTTGTATTAATTTTTAGACTTCGGGATGGGGCGTTTAAGCAAATGTCACGGCCTTCCCCAAAGATAAAAACGCGTTAGTCTCTTTAAGCGCACACTTTAATAAAATTACCTTCCTAAAACTCGGGTGCACACTATGTGACCTAAATCCAAATCTCAACGGAGTCGAAATGTGTCAACAACCACGGGTGCATTGATGTGACGTGGTTCAAGATGCATTTTTCACGACGTTGCAACTCTCTTAAAATAATAATAAAAGCGGTTTAAAATTAAAAAGCACATAAGCTAGAACATGTTTTAGAATCAGATAAAACCAAATACAGCAGTTGAGCGACCGTGCTAGAACCACGGAATCCGGGAATGCCTAACACCTTCTCCCGGGTTAACAGAATTCCTTGCTCGGATTTCTGATTCGCGGACTGTTAACAGAGTCATATTTTTCCTCGGTTCGGGATTCAACCGGTGACTTGGGACACCATTAAACTCTCAAGTGGAGACTCTGAAATTTTAATAATCAAATCCCGTTTCGATTGTCCTTTAATTGAAAAAATTCCTTTACGCCCTTACGGGTGTAGTAGCAGTGAAAAAGGAGATATGACAGCTCTAGCGACTCTGCTGGGGACAAGAACCCAGAACTTCGGTTCAGGGGTTAAGAATTCGAGCTTAGAATAATTGTTGTATTTGGTTATATCTCATTTTTCTACATGTTTCATGCCTAATGTGCTAAATGTTTACCGCTTTGATATTATCTGAATTGTATATAAACTATGCCGAAACCCTTCTCTTCTCACCTCTAGGGATATGCTTACTGGTTGAGACTCCCTATTCTGTTAGTATCATACCTTGAAATAAGAAAGAGGCCGGACAAGTTACTAAGCCGGACGATCCCGCGGGTCCCCGATACGTAGCCCCCTCCTCGACTCGAGTTATCCGCTTGGGTACACAGTCTAGAACACATACCCAGGATTTGAACCTAGAATAACTTGACTTCATGCCAGATCCCTAGTAGGAGCGCTTATTTGCATCGTGTGTATTTTGACTTAGGGGACTCAACACAGGGGTTGGGTCCGTCTAAGACAGGTAACCGGAAATAAAACGACCACCATGATGCATTTTACGTGTTGCATTTATTTGTCTCGGGCCTGCATGCTGACTGGCTTTTGAATGTCGAGAATTTTGCAAAATTGAAAAAAAGAGAAAAGAGAGAAATAGCAATGTATAGAATTAATTGTTTAGAAAAAACCGATGCCCAAATGTTGTCGAAACTCTGCCGAAATTTCGAAAAAATAAAAAAATGGAAATATTTTATTTTTAATAGTTTGTTTTACTAAAAGCAAAGGAAAAATATAAAAAGAGTCTTTTGGAAGTTGTTCACAGAAAAAGAAAAAGAAAAACGAGTCTTTATTTTAGAAAAGGAAAATGGTTTGTCTTGCCATGAAAAATGAAAATGAAAAAGAGTATTGCTTTTGAAAGTAGTTTTGTTATTTGCTTTTGAAATGCCAAAAATAAAAATAAAAAAGAGTCTTGTTTTAAAATAGTTCGCTAACTACGCTGGTTTGATTCTCACCGGATGTGAGATACATAGGCAACCCTCATCGGGTCCAACCACCCCTTTTCAAAAAAATAGCCAACAAATATCAAAATTTTAATTCTTATCCAATAAGTCGGGTTACGTCATTCTTGTTTTAAAATAAGCCGAATGTCCCTAAAAGGACGCCGAAAGGCTGTTTTTACAAGAACAGCCACCCTAAGTTATTTCAAAACGGTTTGCGGGCACAACCTTAAAATCTCCCTTTCGGAAGCGTTGAAAGGCCTTATTTGCAAAACTGAGTCTTTGTTTTCTTAAATAAAATTTTTGAAAAATAGACACTTTGCTTTTTAAGTCAAAATAAGCCATTACATGGACAATTTTCTTTAAATAGCCTACAGTTGACATCGAAACCTTCTCAGTCTTGCGCAGGCCCATGGCGATGCCGAGTGATGCCCTGCGGGCCCCAGGATGTGAAGCTTTGATGTACTCTTGATCTAGTTTTTTATCATCGAGTCTGTATTTTGTTTTTGAAGTTTTCCTTCAAGAAAAACAAAAAAAACAACAAAATTTTGCATATAATTTGCAAGAACTACGCTCCGTCTGATTCATGCGGGGTCATGATACGTAGGCAATCCACGTAGGATTCGACCATAACCAAAAAGAAAAAAAAAGAGAAGAAAAACAAAGGAAGAAAAAGTTTGCAATTGGAAATAAGGAAAAAGCCGGGATGACGCATGCGCCCGATCAAAAGCTGTTAAATACCCTAAGGCTAACGTGATGTTTCATTTTTGTCATGTCATTCCAGAAAGGTGGTTGGTTTGTGGTTTCAAAGTGGTAACTCTTCTTTACAACACAAGGACAAAAGGCAGTCGGCATCCTGGCAACCCATTCCTACGACAGTCGGTCGAATAAACTGAACATGATAGGCCAAGAATCAGATATCAGTATTGTGGACCCGTCAAAAGAGGTAGAAGTGGTGGATGTCAAAGCAATGAGGGAAGAGATGTATAAGTTGAGGCAGCAGATGACCGAGATGCATCAGGCCGGGGCTAAGGGTCAGCCAGCGGCAGTTTACACCGCCAATCTAGCATATCTCCCACCTTTGGCTCAGTTTCAGGAGCTTCCTCCTGCGAATTCATCTGCACCTTTCCCTTTCTACCAACAGAGTTATGACACCACCTCCTATCCTCCCCAGGCTCCACCACCCAAACCAAACCCTCCTCCACCAATTACCCATGTCTTTGTGGTGCCTCCACCTGCCATATTGCAAAGATCTTCCAGTGGGCCATTGTTTCAAACTCACGACGGCCAGTACTACTCCTGAGCCTACCTTTAAAGCTCATGAGCCATATTCCTACACTCCTCACTTCGAGCTCCCGGTGGAAACTGAAAAGCCGCTTAAAAAACCTGGAGCAGGAAGAGATGATTCAGAAAGTAAAAAGCCCGGAGCAGTCCTTCAGGAACATGAAAGGGTTGGGTGGCCAAGTCAGTGTGGCCTATAAAGATTTGTGTCTATTCCAGATGTGTAGTTACCTGCAGGGTTCAAAATGCCAAAATTCTATCTATATGATAGGCAAGGTGACCCGGTGGCCCACCTGAGGGGATTATGCAATAAGATGAGAGGAGCCGGAGGAAAGGATGAACTACTGATGGCGTACTTTAGCCAGAGTCTGAGTGGTTCCGCTTTGGAGTGGTAGACACGACAGGACCATGGTAGGTGGTATACTTGGGACGACTTGGCACAAGCATTTACAGGACACTTTCAGTACAATCTAGAAATCGTCCCAGACCGCCTATCACTGACTAAAATTGAGAAGAAGCCAGGGAAAAGTTTCAGGGAGTACGGTTTTTGGTGGAGAGAACAGGCAGCAAGAGTCGATCCTCCAATGAAAGAAAGCGAGATGATCGATTACTTCCTACAGGCTTTGGAGCCTACCTACTATGGTCATCTGGTATCAGCAGTCGACAAGTCTTTCAATGAGGTCGTGAAAATGGGAAGCATGGTTGAAGAGGGGCTCAAATCCGACAAAATCATGAGCTATTCGGCAATCAAGGCGACTACTCAGGCCATCCAGAGCGGAGGGGTACTAGGAAAGAAAAAGAAAGAAGATGTGGCGGTATTTGACTCAAGAACTTGGTCCACGAGCCCATCGCCATATTACTATCAACCTCGACCCCGTCCCCAAACCTACTCCCACACTCCACAACACTATTACCCACCCTGTGGTCCCCACTTCTCTATCCACCATGCCCATATATATCCCCAACATCCTACCCATGCGCAATGGCGCGCACCTATCCCACAAAATAACTACCCAACTCAAAACACCTACCCACCTCTAAGAGCTTACAAGACTCCCACTGGAGCAGGTTTGCGAGCCAGCCAAAATTTCAAGCAAGAAAGGGCACAGAAGTAGGAAACGTTCACCCCCATCAGAGAGTCATATGCAGACTTGTTTGAGAAACTAAAGCATTATAACCTGATTGCACCAATCCCTCCGAATCATGTGGACAAGCGTGAAAGAAGCTTTAACCCTTCTAAAAGGTGTGAATACCATTCCAATGCCCAGGGGCACGATGTCGAAAGTTGCCGAGATTTGAAAAGAGAGATAGAAAGAATGATTCAGGAAGGGGTAATTGCGGTCCAGGACAGTGCCACCCAGAACATTACACAGAATCCTCTACCTGCACATGATGGTGCATATTTTGTGGGTAAGATCCATGGCGACGGGGAGTATGAGAATCCTCTCGGAAACTTGTTGAATGAAGGTCCCAGTAATTTTGATGGGCAATCCAGTGGCTAAGGTGTCGAGTTTTGTGGTTGGAAAGATGCTCCATCTCTTGATTAGCTAGAGTGGAATTTTGGTGGTTTATTTTGTTATCATTTCTGTTGTCCGGATTATTTTCAGGGTTGTAATTCGGGCATTGTCTTGTGACTCAAACCCTTCTATCCTTTCATTTTGCCTTGTTTGTCTCGTCGTAGTAACTTGTGTAGTGCTGTCTAGGTTTGTTCAAGGGTTGTAACTCTAGTCTAGTTTGCTTGTTTTGCTGTTTAAACCCTTTCACCGTCAATCTTATGCAATTCTCTGTTTCCTGCCATTTCTAGTCATTTTGTCTAGTGTTCTTCTCCTTTTTGCATTTCTTTTCATGCTGGCTCTGGCGACATGACATGTACGCATAATTCTCAGGCTGGTTTTTCAAAGTCAGTTTTGAAATTGAAGCAATGAAACAATGTTGAAGATGTAAGGACACTCGAGGGAAATAAGTAAAGGCATTCTGAGATCACTTAGAGCCCAAATCAAGTGAAACTGGGGGCAGATAGAACATAAAGAAATACTATTGAAATGCATCAACGGTTTGAAGCCAAGGCAAGTTTGCCCCAAGTCTACAGGGACCGTTCGTGGTACCGAGATTGTTGTCCAATGGTGCTAGGTAACTGACAAATACAGAAGGCACATATGTGAATCAATTAAAAGGTGTTATGTGTGTTTTCCTCAGCTTGTTTAACTGCGTAGTTTGTACTTGGCATGTTTTGGAGATTGGAATGATGAAGGTATTTTATTCTGCTATCCAACCACTTTATCCTTTGTTACCCCTTTGAGCCTCGTTTATTTTCTTGCATACCCCTCTTTCGGAATCGATAATAAAACTCGTAAGCCCGATCGGGGAAGTAAGTGGAGAAACAAGAGAAAAAAAATGAAAAGAAAAGAAGAGAAAAGAAAAAAAGAAGAAAAAAGAAAAGAAAAGAAAAAAAAAGAGAAGAAAAAGAAAAGAAAAAGAAAAGAAAAAGAAAAGAAAAAGAAAAGAAAAAGAAAAGAAAAGAAATGAAAAAGAATGAAAAGAAAGTGGAAGAAAGGAAAGATCACAACAAATGTAGTCGCCTAAACTACGTTTGACTTGATCCCGAAAGGGTGCGTAGGCAGCCTCTCCTTGAGGTTCAGTCACACCAAAACAAAAGTCCAAAAGTCCCCAAGAAAGAAACTGGTGCAGAAGTTGTGGTTGTCGTGGGAAATCTTATTCCGAAAGTTGTAATTTTGAACCCATGTTGAATCATTTTGAGCCTTTGATACCCTTTTTTCTATCCCCATCCAAAAGCCTGCATTACGGTCCAAAGAAAGACCTTCCGATCAGTCTTCAAGAAATGCCGAGTCAAGTGAGCAGAGGTGAATCATATCAGGGGCAACACTCCGATCCAAACGAAGGAAATGAAGAATGAGAAAGTCTTGTTAATGAGAACCCTCACGGGGTACCCCCAAGGTGATGAAAGCTGAGAGAGATCATAATAAGAGAGTCTTATTGGTAAAAACCTTTACGGGCACCATAAGGCGACAGTGAGTTGAGAGAAAAATCAAAATGAGAGAGGCTTGATGGTGAAAACCCTTCAGGCACTACAAGTCGAATAAGAATTGTGCATCAGATCGGGCAAATTGAAACCCAGTTTCATGGCAAAAGGTACAACAAGATCTGAACATCAGATTTGCTAAACAGAGTAGGCTGCAGATGCATGTCAAGGTCGTTAGAGTCGGTATCAACATCCGATGGATTGCTACTCTGTAGGTTTCTTGTTAGGAATCGTCTCTCTTCATTACCCTTTACTCCAATCCTCCCACTTTGGTTTACTCCTTCGTCCTGGGTCGGTTGTTCAAAACAAGTGAGAAATGACATCAAAATCTGCCACCAAGCTTTCCAATTAAACAACACGGGACCTGGTGAGCACATAAAGGCGTCAAGCCAGGAGAAAACCGCAGGCACACTGAGTTGGCCACAATAAACATGCTTTGGGATTCGTGCGAAATACAAGGGTCTGATTTAGGAACCACGCAACAAATGGAGGGTGTTTTGGTGAACGGATCAGATGTATTCTCCGTGTCAAGGGTAACAAAGAAAGTGGTTAGTCAATAAACAATCAAGATCTTCAAGTGGGAATCAGTTATCGTGACAAGTGAAGGAACAATAAACTCAAGGCCAAAGCCAGTAGCCAAGAAAGAACATCATATGCACAAAGCAGGGACAACAAAACATATGAAACATAGGGACTGGGGAGATGACCGTTCATGCAATGCAACAAATGGAGAATGTCGGGCCACCTTCAAAGTTCAAGGCCACAAACCAACCACCACATTTTAAACTCACAAGTTTTCGTTGTTTGAAACAGGAACAAAGCAGCATAAGAAAGTTGGTTCAACGGTAAGGGAACAAGAAAGGAAGGGAAAAGAAAGGGAAGAAGAGGAGAGCTGACAAAAGGNGTAGTCTGACGAAACTTTCTCCTAAGATAAACAAAAATGGACCTTTTCTGATGAACCTTCTCCTAGAGTCTAAATCTTAGTCTGATGAATCTTTCTCCTAAGACAGCAAAACACTCTAGTCTGAGGAACCGCCTCCTAGGATCAAAATCTTAGTCTGATGAAACTTTCTCCTAAGATAACAAAAGACCTAGTCTGATGAATCTTCTCCTAGAGTGTAAATCTTAGTCTGATGAATCTTTCTCCTAAGATAAAGACCTATTCTGATGAATCTTCTCCTAGAGTCAAAATCTTAGTCTGATGAAACTTTCTCCTAAGATAACAAAAAACGGACCTAGTCTGATGAACCTTCTCCTAGGGTCTCAATCTTAGTCTAATGAACCTTTCTCCTAAGACAACAAAACACCCTAGTCTGAGGAACCGCCTCCTAGGATCAAAATCATAGTCTGATGAAACTTTCTCCTAAGATAGTCAAAATCTTAGCCTGATGAATCTTTCTCCTAAGATAGAAAACCTAGTCTGATGAATTTTCTCCTAGGATAAAAATCTTAGTCAAAATGGTTTTACTCACAGGGGACGTACATGCCAATAAGTCTTTAGTTTTTCTCTCACCATCGCATCAATAGCTTAGGTAATAACTCACAAGTCTACCTAGCCACCAAACTGGGGCAGAAAATTTTCTTTGTTTGTCTATTTTGTTGTAGTCAGGAGCCCACCTGGAGAACAAGGGAATATTTTTCAAGTGTCAGCAATCAGGAGCCCACCTGGAGAACTAGGGAATACTTTTCAAGTTCAGTAATCAGGCACCCACCTGGAGAACAAGGGAAGTACAATGGAAATTTTAGCTTTCAATTTTTAATATTTGATAACATGATGTGCCCGACCACCAAACTCAGACAGAAAATTTTCTTTGTTTGTCTATTTTATTTTAGTCAGGAGCCCACCTGGAGAACAAGAGAATATTTTTCAAGTGTCAGCAATCAGGAGTCCGCCTGGAGAACAGAGGCATATGTTTCAAGTCTTAGCAGTCAAGCATCACTCGAAGACAGGGTAAAATATCTCATATCACAATTCAAGTCAGCAACAAAGGAGGCTTGTGGAAATAATGCCAGTCAAAAGTCCGAGACGACCAGCGGAAGTTGGTCACAATCCAAAATAATAAAAGAAGAGGAGAAATAAAAAGAAAGCAAAAGGAATCCAAATGCAGAAGTAGAGGAAGATGTGAATTGCTTAAGACATGATTGGAGTCACAAGCGTGGGGCGCTGTCCGGGTTTGGTCCGAAAAGCTGAGGAAGAATGAATTAGCACCTGCAACTATCTAGCGTCAAGGTTCAGATCCAAGGTCTGCATGAAGAACCATTCAAGACTCAAGATTAAGCTTCAGAAGACTTATAGATAGGAATTTTGTAACTCGTAGTTGACAGGCTTAGCTAGTCTCTTTTCATTTCTTTTGATTTTGATGTAATAACAGGACCACAAACCGGAACCTCGGCAGAATGGCACCTCGACCGGCTCTTTACCTCAGCATACTCTACCATCTCACTCACTTCTGAACTGCACTGACCTGATTCTTTTATAGCCAAGGATATGTAGGCAACCTCGGAAGCAAGGTTCGGTCAAATCTTTCAAAATGCTTCCCACGAAATATTCAAACGGGCAAAAATCGCTCATATCTGCTCACTTATCTTTGCCCGAAAACTCTTCGTATTTTCGAGCAAAGAGGGACAGCTGTGAACACGTGATTTTTGCCGTGCTTAAATTACTCCTATAGAATTCATTAAAATTAGAATTTTTCTTTTAGTATTTGAATTTTTAGGAATTAATTCCATGATTTTGTGTTTTGTTTGCATTTTATATGCATTTTTAGTCGTCACAAAAAATGAAAATTTACAAAAATAGCATGCTTGCATTTAGGACCCAATTCTAGGTTTTTAGATTAATTGAGCATCATTGAACACAAGAGAAAAAATAAATAACAAAAAAAAATCCTTTTACACTTTTGTTCCTTTAACTTCATTTTTGTTTAATTTTCCTCTTAAAATTAGGATCTAGTTAATTTTAGAAAATTTAATTAGTCTTATTAAATCAGGTTTTGGCTAATCTTAATTTTTGTACTTAATAAATTCCAAAATTTAAATAAATAAAAAAGAAGAAAGCAAATAAAAAGAAATTAAAATGAAGAAGCAAAGGGCCAGCCAGCTTTGGGCCATTTGTCATTTAAATTGGCTACCCCAAGTTAAAATACCCCAGCCCAAGAAAATGGGTCAAACCCATGACCCAACCCGTTTTTAAAACCCATCAGATCCCTCATACCTTAGGGACATGGAAATAACGTGACTCTACCCATCTTCTTCTTTAGATAAAAAATGCACACACTCTTCTCTATTTGAGGGACTCACAGAATTAGCAAAGGAGACAAAAAACAAAAAAAAATAGAGGGGATGGGGAACGGAGAAAAACAAAAAATCTAAAAAAAAGGCTCACTCACTCAGTTACTGAATTACTCTTTCAATTTCTCTTCTTCAATCTCGAAATGCTCTACTGCAAATAACCATGAAACAGCTGACTCAGAAACGGCCATGAAGCAGGAGTTCGAATCGTTGTTAATTCCATTGTGAAACAGTACCAAAATAGTACCAAATTCCAGCCGAACAATCCTTGAAACATAAGCTCTAAGTCGAGTTCGAGGTTGCGGGATGAGGTCGAGTTTACGGCGAGCTTAATTAGTTTTGAAGCAGTCTAGATCTAAACGAAAGAGGTTCTCGGCTGTTGCTCGAGGTTCCAGTGATAGTTTATGCTCATTTCTTTGCTGTTTCACGACTGATTGCTCGGATTCTAAGGCTTATGTATTCATTGCTTCATTATTGTTAATTGAAGAGAATTTTGGCTTAACAAGTTTGTTTCCGTATCATTCTTCTTTATTCGAACTTGTTTTGGGTGGATTGTTCTTTAGAGTAGTTGTTTTATGTTTAACTTACTCTGGATTCGAGTTTGCATTTCATGTCGATGGCGTGTTCATTGATTTCTCGTGTCGAAATCTTTTAGATGAAAGACGAGTGAATTTTTGAATCTCTATCCGCGTTTTCGTCGAATCTCTGGTAGCTCGCCCATCTATGTCGCTACTTAGAGTCTGTTTGAGTTCAATTTCTTTGTCACTAGTATCCCATTTGTTTGCGTACACAATCAGAATTTCAGAATTTGCTTGTGAGATTTTTGCTGTAAACATGGAGTTTAATCGATGTTTGGAGTCGTTTATGAGTTTGAGTCGTGTGGAGGTTGCATTGAAGGTTTAAGTCCGAAATTTCGGTCCGATTTTTGTTGATTCCATTAAGGTCATCGAGCCATGTTTACTGTTCTAGCTGTGGTCATTTTCCGATTTGGTCTCATGAGTTAAAGTTTGAATTCATCAATAAGGTTCCGATTTCTCCATGTTTATCCCTTTGTTATGTGTTTATTAAGTTGTTCTACTGTTGATATTTAACAGATGAAATTCTTACTTTGGGTGCTTATTTCAATTTGTATTATGCTTGTGACTAGACCGTTTTTGATTGATGAATTTCTTATTTATGAATCTATTGGTTATGTAGATTTAACTGTTAAGTAAGAAAAGGATGAGAGTACCATTCTTCCGTTGTTTGATCTAAGTAAGAAGAACAAATTTCCCTTTAGTGTTCCATACAAAGAATTATTTTTGTGTAGTCAGGGTTTGCATTTGCCTCAAGCATAGTGTGTGCTTAGGATTGTTATCAAAGGAACTGACGCAAGTCACAATATATGGTCACTGAGAATTATTTGTGTGTTTGAAGCAGAATGTTTGGACTTAATTATTTAGCCCATTCACAACTTTCAATAGTAAGCTAGCGAATCAGATGAACATCCGTAGTTGGCTTCAGTTGAATACAAATTTTTTTTTTTGAAATAATTTGAGGTGTGCCATGCCAAACAAAAATGACAATTGCACGACCCTCAGTTGGTTAATCTTGTATTAATTTTTAGACTTCGGGATGGGCCGTTTAGCAAATTTCACGGCCTTCCCCAAAGATAAAAATGCGTTAGTCTCTTTAAGCGCGCACTTTAATAAAATTACCTTCCTAAAACTCGGGTGCACATTTATGTGACCCAAATCCAAATATCAACGGAGTCAAAATGTGTCAACAACCACGGGTGCATTGATGTGACGTGGTTCGAGACTCGTTTTCACGACGTTGCAATTCTCTTAAAATAATAGTAAAAGTGGTTTATAATTAAAAATCACATAAGCTAGAACATATTTTAAAATCAGGTAAAATTAAATAGAGCAGTTGAGCGACCGTGCTAGAACCACGGAATTCGGGAATGCCTAACACCTTCTCCCGGGTTAACAGTATTCCTTACTCGAATTTTTGATTCGCGAACTGTTAACAGAGTCATATTTTTCCTCGGTTCGGGATTCAGCCGGTGACTTGGGACACCATTAAACTCTCAAGTGGCGACTCTGAAATTTTGATAATCAAATCCCGTTCCGATTGTCCTTTAATTGGAAAAATTCCTTTACGCCCATACGGGTATAGTAACAGTGAAAAAGGAGGTGTGACAATTACTGCATAGTATCTTAGTTCTCTCTCCACGATCTCTCTCTCCTCTCTCCTCTCTCCTCTCTCTAGGCGACATGGAGACCTAGCAGCTGCCATGGCCGTGCAACATTCATCGCATGTTCCTATCCATCCATTTCCTGATGTATTCATCCATACAAAATTGCAACTTTTAATCATATTTGCACATAAACATTTTTTTGATATGCAAGCTCTAAATTTCTCTCCCCAGCTCTCTCCTTTATCAACGTCATTGTCTCACTTAATTTTCAATATTTTTTGCCCCAAAAAATTGTGATAAGTGTTAAAGTTTTTGGGTTTTGACCGGTTAAAGCTTCTTCTTTTTCTATTCAATAGTTTTTTTTTAATATTCACCATTGTAAGGTTTTCTGCATAATACCTACTAAAGCACTCAATTTAGAAGGGTCATCTTTCGATACTATAAATAGCTTTGTTAGGTTTTCTACATAATACCCACCAAAGCACTCAATTTCGAAGGCGATCTTTCGATTTGCAAATTACTCAAGAGGAACCTGTATTTGCAGGTTCATCAGCAACCATTGAAGTCGAAAGGAGAACAAAAATATGCAATGACCCTAATTGTAGATGTATTTATATGTATTCGAGTCCGAAAATATTGATTTTTAGTTTGTACATTGGTTTTCTCTTCTTGTATTTAGATGGTTTTATATATATATATATATATATATATATATATATATATATATATATTCAATAAGTCATACACTAATTTTTATTTTGTACGGTGATTTTTTATTGTTGTATTTAGATGTATTTGAGTTCATATATAGTGGCAAATCTATCTATATCTATATTATTATAAAAGCACGAATAATTTATGCTAAATGTTGAACGAGTAAAATATCCCCAAAATATTAATCGACTTTTTTCCCTTAAGTATTTATATAAATTTTGGGTCTAATTGTAAATTATCAAATGATGAAATTCTTTTTCAATTTAAACTACACATCGCTAACCCTTCAAAGTTAATCTTGCTTAGACTAGAAAGGCATGTCTATAATTTTTTGTTAAAAAAATTGTTGTTCCTAATTATAACAAGTACGTAATTTTAGTGGGAGGATAGGAGATTCCTTCTCTGAGAACCTTTTTTTCTTTCTTATTCACATTATTATTTTAAGAACTTTTTTTTACATTTTTATTGTGTAAGGAACTTTATATAAATTTCATTCATTCCTGAAAAGTGATTTGTTTTTATTTATGTATTAGGAATTTTATTTATAAATACCAATTTTTCCTTTGACTGAAATATCATGATGGAGTTGAAGAGGGATTTTTTTCTTTCATGATAGGATATTTGGAAAGTACTTTGATACCTTCTTTATATTTAGTTAGAACTTACAAAATATAGATTCACATGCTTTTTAACTAGAGATTGGACTAATCAGAATTAGAATTGAATTTAGAGATTGTATTGATTAAGATTGGAGTTAAATTATTTTCTAGCAGTAACATATAATTTTCTTTTGAATATGCGTATAGTTAAGAATTTCTATTTTATTTGACTTTTTAAATAATTTTTTTTGTTTCCCACCGGGTGTCCGGTACTCACATGGGGTCCGAATTTTGTAATAATTATTTTTTTTGGTAATTATATCTTTCATTTACTAGAAAAATATTGACAAGTAAATCAAAACCCTTACATATGATCCTGCTTTCCTATTCTTCACCCCTTCCTACTTTCGTATTATTTACACATTTTCTACCTATTACATTGGGTACCAGTCTAGACTATGTAGGATTTTTTCTATATGTCTATTACTTCGACAATGAATCTCCTGTATAATCAGCTTGCAGGTTACCTACCATCCTTTTGCATTGGCTTGAAAAATTCGAGCATTCCTTTTGTGATGACCCGACCCGTCGTCTCAGGTATTACCGCCCCGTTTTCCCATTATTGTATTTCTTTATGTTTCATCATCGGTATTGGGTACGTTAGAATTTAATTGGAGTAATTTTGATTAGAAATGAGACACTTAGTCTCTTTTAAGAAGGTTTAAGTTGGAAAAGTCAACCGGATGTTGACTTATGAGTTAGAGGGCTCGGAATTGAATTCCGATGATTCGGTTAGCTCCGGGTGATGATTTAAGGCATAGGAGCGCAATCAGAAGTAATTTTGGATGTCCGGTGAAGAAGTTAGCCTATATTGGCGAAGTTGGAATTTTGGCGGATTCCGGTTGATAGGTGACATTTTGATCCGGGAGTCGGAATGGAATTTCGAGAGTTTCATTAGCTCCGTTAGGTGATTTTGGACATGTGTACAAAATTTTATGTCATTCGGACGTCGTTTGGTTGGATTTCTGATCGAATGTGCAATTCGGAAGTTTTAAAAAAATTTAGACTTTGATTTGATAATAAATGAGGATTTTAATGTTAACGATAGAGTTTTTATGATTCGAGCAAGTTTGAATAATGTATTAGATCATGTCTGTGCTTTTGGTTGAGGTCCCGGGGGCCTCGGGGTGATTTCGGGGGTCCAAACAGATCATTTTTGATTGAGTTGGAGATCAGATTTCTGCTGTCATAAATTGCAGACCATTTCTCTCTGCGATCGCAGGGGGCCTACTGCGATCGCGTAGAAGGTTTGGAGGAGGGCCTCATTTTCGTTCATCGCGATCGCAGGAATTGGTATGCGATCGTGTAGTTGGTCGAATCTGGGTACTGCGATCGCAGATGGGGTAACGCGATCGCGTAGAAGGAATTGAAGGCCCTGGATTTTTGTACTTCGCGATCGCGTGACCTGGGTCGAGATCGCGATGAAGGACTGTCAGGGACTGGACAGAATAGTTTATAACATTTCATCCGCGAACCAAACCCATTTCTCACCATTTTTGAGCAAGCTTTGAGAGCTTTGGACGGGGATTAAAGGGGTTTCGACTGGGATCATTGGAGGTAAGTTTTATGAGTTAATTACATGTTTTTATACAAGAATCATCCATGGAATTCATGAATTTATGGCTAAAAATCAAAAAAATTAGGGCTTGGAGCAAAAACTCTAAAAATTGGGATTTGAAGGACCATTTATTGTCCGAATTGGGAGTTCTTGGTATGTACGGACTCGTGGAGAGACGAGGATTCCGGAAATGTAAATTTTGTAATTTTTCGGGACATGGGCCCGGGGCTCGGGTATTGCCAATTTCGTGTTTTTGAGTATTTTTCGTGTTCTTTCGATTGGGTTATGTCCCATTAGCATATTATGATGTATTACTTATGATTTTGGATAGATTGGACGTGCGTGGAGGCCAGTTTGAGGAGCAAAGGGGTCGCGGGCTAGAGTTTTCGCCAGTTCGAGGTGGGTAATATTTGTAAATGATGTCCTGAGCGTTGGTGAACCCTGGACTTGCACATCATAGCGCTGTATTAAGGTGACTTGCACGACGGATAACGGGCGTGGGGTAGAGCACCATTGGGAATTGTGACTTGGTCCGCCCCGCTTAATAAAAACACTACCTAATTGCTTGAAATTGAATTGACACCCTAATAAAGGTATTAATTATCATGAACTGGACTGATTGTCATGTTTTGGGCTTCGTGCCGAATATTTGAATCCTTCAGGGATTGGTATCTCTGTCTTGGCAATACTGTGCATATTTTCATCTCAGTCTAAGGTTTTAAAATGGTATGTTGCGAACTCAGCCATCTTTCTAAGATTTGAAAACTTAAGTGATGTTTAATTGGTATTTTAGCTGAGAATTTCTATGTGATTAATGCCCAAGAGGCTTATGTGCATTCATGACTATGCATATGCATGGATCGGGCTGCACGCCGCAGCGGGAGTGATATTTATATTGCGCTTGGGCTGTCGGAGCCCCTCCGGAGTCTGAGCCCCCACAGTGAGCGCGGGCGCCCAAATGGATCGGGCTGTACGCCACAGCGTCATGTGCATTGCATTGCATTCATGCATTGGTTCTACTTGTACTACGTGGCATGACATTTAGCACTCATACATTACTGGCATACATATGTTATTTGCCTTGTTGACCAGATACACTGGTGGAAATTGTTAAGGAGTGCTGAGCCCAAGGGGCTGACTTGAGTGCAGACTTGCACTGTTTGATGTTGTACCCAGGTATTGAACTGTTAATAATGAAAGAAAGAGATGTTAAAAAGAGATTTCAAAATCTACTCATATATGTTAAAAAGGAATACCATGAAAGTGTACTGCAGTTTAAAAGATGATTCTGTATTTTATAGCATGAGATAGTGCTTTGTGTGGTTTTCTTTTCCTCAGCATTATTTACTTTTATTACCGCTGAGTTGGAAGTACTCACTCGACTCCCTGCACCATGTGTGCAGATTCAGGTACTTGGAAGCTTAGCTGAGCTAATTGCTGCTTCGGAGTGTCATTGGAGTGGTCGAGGTAGCTGCCTGGCGTCCGCAGGACCCGACTCTTCCCTCTTTTTCCCTGTTGTTTGATTATTCTGCGTATATTCAGATTATGTAGATTTTTTTTAGCATTGTTATGCTACTCTGGTAGAGGCTCTTGACTCGTGACCCCAGATCTTTGGGAGGTTATGTTGTTCTGTGACATTTTCGGGATATTTTTATAACTATCAGTTTATTTTGGTTTCCTTCGCTATTAATGAGTTAAAATGAATGATTTTGAGCTCTAAGCTCGGGTTGAGAGTATATTTGTTCGGGCTTGCCTAGCCGTTGGGTTGGGCGCCATCACGACCGGGTTTGGGGTCGTGACAAGTTGGTATCAGAGCCTAGGTTACTAGGCCTCATGAGTCTTGAGCCGGTTAGTAGAGTCTCGCGGATTGGTACGGAGACGTCTGTATTTATCCTCGAGAGGTTGAAAAACCTTTAGGAACACTTCACATTCTTGGAATTCTTATCGTGCGTACTTGATTCAGCTTGAGATTTAACTCTTGAAATTCCTTCCACACGTCTGTATGCGCACTTGAGCGCTTAGTAATATATTTGCCTTGATGGCTTGTGATTCCCCGATCGAGGAGCGAGATATAATCTCCGTGAGTTCATGTTGGGCTAGTCGGGAGGACTTGAGGGTGGATCTTTGCCTATGGCTTGAGCATCGAGGTGCTGATTTTGCGAGCTCGCATTATGAATTTATATGATCAGTAGTGTCTCCAAATTTTGGAAATGGCGGCTTGATAATGGGTGAGCTGTTAGGTGTTCGATTCTTATTGTGAGATGTTATGTAGTCCCGAGCTATGGGCGTGGAGAATATTTTCATGTTTCTTAGTGGAAAGGTAAAGTGCATTATGTGCGGTGGTATGAGATCAAACTTAGGAAGACTAATTGATTGTGCTATGTGTATCATGGTGGAAGGTGTGCTGAAATGCTAAATTGAGGCAAAGCAAGTGGGTTATCTCTTGCGGAGTGTCCTTAGGTGGGTTGATTTTTATGTGTAATTGGAAGGTATTTTATATGTAGTATGATTTGAATAGGTGCGACTCATGTCCCTGTATCAATTCTGATAATATAACTCGTGTAGTATTGAGATTAATGTTGTTGATATACATTGTGATGTCTTGTCGAGTTGTGGACGTGTTGTTAGGATGGTTTTGGTGATTCTCTGGCAGGTGGATAGGCCAAATTACAAAGGAAACTCTGTCGAAATTTTTGGAAAATTTGGGACTTAGAAAAGATTTTGTCACCTAAAGAGTGGGCTTAACTGTTGTGTGTGAATGAATGCAAGAATTGCAGAAGAGTTAAGATTTCTGATGATTCGAGTCTCCGCCAAAGCTTGTAAATGACTTGAGTTTAATCTCACTATAACATTGTGGCATCATTTGAGTAAGAATGCTATGAGTGGTTAAAAGTGCCTTGATATATGGCTTCGAGCCAAGTTGGGGAGGTTGCTACTGACTAGCTGATTGCACTATTGTGTGTTATGTTGGTTCTATCTCAAAGTATGTTGGCGAATCGGTTCTGGTCGCGGAAATTGAGCCGAGAATGGCGAGTGTGAAGGAAATTTTTTGATAAAGGTTGTATGGTGCGTCGTAGATGTGAAGGAATATTAGGATATTTTGAGTTGCTGTTGATAAAGGATGCTCAAGGCATAGAGCAGAAAGACAGATGTTTGGATATATATGAAATCATGTTCTGTTGTGTCAGAGTACTAACAAGGCACGAGTGGTCCTGTTCAATAAGACAGGTGAATTATAGCTGAATAAAGGTGAATGACTCCCGAGAATGGTTTTGCGGTGTTCAAGATTTTGCATGTAGCAGTCAGGTGTCTTAAGATTGTGTATGTGGCTAGAGACTATATTTTTGTCAGAAGAGATCAAGACTTGTGGCATGTTATGTTAATTATGGGATTCTATGTATCCGTATTGGAAAGTAATGATAACGGATTCAGAATTGCAGGAAGTTCTTCAAAATAAAGTATTATAGAATGTGGTGCTTCTGGGAAACATCGGAGAGAGTAATCAGTGGCCTATGGGTCTTAGACAGTGCGTTCTTATGTGTGAGTCTCGTGTGGTAAACNTGTATGTTTCGAGATAATGAGTCTTATAGGTATTGTGCAGCAAAGCTCTTGAGTGCTGCCAGTTTGCTTAGCTTGATTTAGATAAAAGGATTCAGTCCTGGTAGTTTAGTTTGTACAACTGGAGTTGGCAGAAATGTTCTTGTTGGGTTTTTACCGTGGTTTGAAGATGATTATATTTCTTATGGGTATGCGAAGCATGGAGTGTGTAATAATTTTCTTCTAAATGGAATCAATGAAAGTTCTTGACTAGTGGAGTGTGTCGACGTCGGCGGCGCAGAAGAGAGATAGAAGTCCTCATATTATCCTAGTGTGGTATGGTCTACGAGTTATGATATGGAGAATTGAGATTTGTGTGTTCAAGGTTTAGGTTCAGTTCATAATATAATGGGAAGTCATTAAAATTCTTGAGCAGCACGGGTAGCTGCAG